>JAPYYV010029780.1:0-14949 GCA_030522625.1 Copidosoma aretas | reverse complement strand
TGGAAAGAATGTTGGTATAGTCCTAGCCTTTTTAAACATACTACTATTACTTTAACTAACCACAACTCCTCAAACATCATTTAATCAAGCCTTAGTACTACTGCAAGGTATCAACCTTTCATATAATGAAAACGCTAAATCGTGTGTTTTCCTCCATTTAAGTTTTGACGAACTTGATTAAATAAGCTAGGCATAATTTTTACTACTGTTATCGGACTGAGCGCCTGATTATTATTAATATTTAGTTCTAAGAAAATTTGTAGTCGCTTCAAAACTGTAAAGAGAGACAGGAGTGGAAGATAAGCTGGTCCACTGCCTCTCTCTCTGGCATAGGAGGTCGGAAGGAAGAGCCCCTAAGATTTCGGGCCCGAAAGATAACGCGATCGAACTCAAGTGGAAACTCTGCCAGAGTACTGCACTGCCTCTGGGTCAACCACAGCCAGAGCGCCATCAAAGCACTACCTCTGGGTCAACCACTGCCGGAGTGCCATCGAGCACTACCTCCGAGTCGACTTCTGCAAGAACTGCTGAGCATGACGGAAATACGACAGAGCCATCCGGCAACAGCCTCTTTTTCTTTCCGCTGTACCTACGTGTACCAAAAACGAGTGGCTAAATAAAAATTAAGTAAATGTAAATCCGCCAGGTCCGTTTTTTACAGACCCTCGTGCTTTCGCGTTCCTACGCCCCGCGCCTTTGCAGACTTGTTTCTTGCCACACTCGTGAATCGAATAATATTAAGCGCTGTCACGGGCCTCATGCCCACAAGGACCTCATGCCCTCGCGAATACCATTATGTGCTGTTATGGGCCTCATGTCGACAAGGACCGCATGCCCTCGCGAACAGTATTACGCGCTGTCACGGGCCTCATGTCCACAAGAATGTCATGTCCTCGCAAATAGCATTACGCGCTGATACGGGCCTCATGTCCACAAGGACCTCATGCCCTCGCGAATAGCATTACGCACTGACTCGGGCCTCATGTCCACAAGGACCTTATGCCCTCGCGAATAGAGTTTCTAGGATATACGCGCCTGTATTTTAAGGACTGCCGTTTACGCTTTTTACCGATACCATAGCTGCGTAATAGTATCAGGGTTATTGAGCGCGAGCTCAGACCCGAAACGTGTATGTCACTCGCCCGACATAACAAAGAAAATTATTGGAGACTTCGGATCGGGATCATAGTTAGGTTCACGTAAACTCACGGAAGCTGTGATTTTCGTTTAAATTGGGCTCTCGCACAATCGCATAAATAAAAAAAAAACCTCGCGCCTAATCAAGTCGCGTAAATCTTTGCACGTTCCTGCTATGGAACGGCATCGCCGGTCTATAAAGAAGAAATCAAATATCTTAGCCGAAAAGAAAATCAAACCTCGCAAATTGAAAACTCGATTGTCCGCGAATCGATTTCTCGGTAAAATCGACGCTTAGAAATCGAGATCGACTGCAAGAAAAGGTCGTCAAATAGAAGTCGTCACTGACCACACATAACTGACCAAACTGTACTGCATACAACATATACACCGTGCCAGAACAAATCAAACGAAGCAAATTTTCTATGTAATAAAAACTGTTTTGTCAATTAAAGCTTTAAGTAAGCAACACTTAAAAGGAGCTGCTTGTTCTAATAATGGAACTTAAGTATAGAGGAACCGCCTCGATACATTGAATATTCAATCTAACAAACTGAAAAAGCACGGAGGCCTTTAACTCTGTTCGAGCCCTTAGACATTGTCTCAGTCCATACCTTACCCTACTTTATTAAGGTTGGCAGCGTCATGCCGACTGAGTTCGCTGAAATGGCAGAGCAGGGCGGTGCGCCCCAAAATTCCCCGTCTTGTCCCTCTCTTTCATGCGGGACCAGAAATTTGGCTTAACCTCTACCTCGCCTTACATAAATCCATTCGAGTTGGCGGAACCCGCCCACTCAAGTGATATCCTTCTGTTATTCCAATTATTTAACTGAAGACAATGCCTAATAAGCAAACATAGAGCTGCACAGGCAAAGCTATGGCTAATTCAAGACACCTTATGAAAAATCAAATTTTATTTTAATCCTGCAAATTTGCTCAAACCATATTCGAGATACAACCAACTATTGCAAAACAATCTTAAAATAAGAGTTGGCTCAAATTTATCTCTCTAAACTGTTTAAATATCGCAAACAAGTAGTAGTCGCGATGGCACAGATAATTACACTTGGAGATACCTTAAAGGTAATCCCACATTTATGGCAAGAATATACCGTTGCACATTTTTCTTGAAGGGTGCGACGAAGCCTTTGAGATGTTCGGACAAGTTAAGAGAGGCAATTTAACCAAGCTTATACGAAGCAAGTCGATTGGAGAAGCCCGCACGTCTATTCATGGATATTCATTCAATTTTTTCTAAGATTTTAGAAAGTATATTTCGATCATTTACGCCCCTGCTAAATCAATACAGCAACTTTAGGGTAAAATAGGTAACGAATTTAAACGCGATCATGAAAGCGTGATTGTCTTTGCCAACAGAATTCGCATAATACAAATTCAAATCATAGGAATAAAAAATTTAGAAGAAAAAGCCAATATATGGGCAACATTCAGTTTAAATCTTGAACAAAATACTGTAGAGTGCTTTAGATACAGATTGAAAGGTGAAATCGAAACCAAACTAGCTATCGTAAAAAATTAAAATCTTAACAACGTTGTTGCAAGAGCAATTAAAGCTGAGAAGATGCTCGAAGTACAACAAGCTCTACGAAATCGAACAGTTAGACGAATTCCGAATAGCACGAGTAAAAACCACGATAGAAGAATAAATAATTCTTTAGAAAATGACCGCGTGGCACCAGTGATGTGTCGATCATGTATAGGAACGGACCATACTGAAAGTCAATGCAAATAAATAAATTCAATCGTGGTAGAAATAAGCGCACGCAGCAAGAGTGTAAACTCAATCAAGCGAATTATAAAATTCACAAAAAAATGTATTGTTCTGTCGATAACGATTACTCAAATGAAAGTATTTGTAAACTTTATTAGGAAGACGTTCACTCGGATGAGAGTTTCAACGATCAAATTTAAGAAGATACGATTCACAGCACTACGACATATCAAACAGCATGTCAGTTATGCAATGCTCTAGGACATATAGCACCATGCTGCCCTAACGTAGCAAGAGCACCGATAGTTTACCAAACTCGCAGGAATACAGGGCATTCCAGTAATAACTACGAATTGAATAAAATAAATTGTGAAATTTACGATAAGCCTAGACACACAGCAACCGTCTTTAAAAGTCGCGACTATCGCTCAAGTAATAATATTGTTGGATGAAGAAAGAACGAGCATCAAAATTGGAGAACTAACTCAAGCGCCCAGTCAACCCCCAAGATGCCTGATTACACACCACTGTCAGTAGAAGTTTCTCACACTATCGAAAAGACGAAAAAGATGATAAAAAATATCAAAATATCTCTGCTGCTTACGTCAAGAAAGAATCGCAAGTTGATCGTCATACAGGATTTCTCAAAACATACGATCAAGAAATTATCAAAAATAATAAAACTAGTAATCTGTCTGAGTATTGCAACAAGGAGCCCCTTCCAAAAAAAGACTCCTGTAGCAACAAAAATGACGCCAAATTCTGTGCCAACCGCCAATGAAATGTTAATTACTATTAACTACGATGAATCGACTCGAATACAAGATTCAATCGCTGAACCTACTGCAAGATCTCATACTAGTAAAACCATGTTTATCGTTAACCAAATTGAAGCTATTGAAAATTCGATTGAATGAAATCAAAATATTGATGAAGAACAATAAATGTTACGCGAAACCCCATTAAAAATAAACCTTGATATGGAGGATAACTTACATCATGAAAATCTTATAGACGCACTGCCAGTAGAGAAAAATATGAAATCATTGAAAAATAATTCAAACATTTTGGAAGGAATTTTTATTAAAACTATTATAGCTTCTTGATTCGGTGTTGTTTAATACAATGTACATAGGTATTTTTATGATGTGCCGCCAGAATGACGGCGAAATATTGATACATTGTGTCATTAATAAACAGTCATGCTCCTATAACCGAGTTTTATTTTTTGATGTCCTCTACTATTATAGCTTCTGACAATGATTCAGGCATGGAATCGGACAACGATATGTCAGTTCTCGATTTCGACCAAAAATTAAAAAATCATGAAATTTTGAACAAAGATGCACAATCAAATAAGCTTACTGCAGATTATACGATTAAAAAATCAGATTATAAATTTAACGAAAACGTCACTATAAAGAATGAAGAAGAAGACTGCTACCAAAAACCACCTATCACTAATAAAAAATTCAATATCAAACATAATTTCAAAAAATTACTGAAGCTGCAAGCAGCTACAATACAGGATAAGAAATTCCAGAAAATTATTCAACACATAAATTATCAAAATCTTACCAAATTTAGGCGAAGATATAAGTATTACTTGCGAATGATGGACAAAATAATTACAAATTTCTGATCGGAATCATATAACGTAAACAATAATGCTGTTATAGTTTCAGAATACTTGTTACATTAGTAACTATTTATTAGTGCGAACTCAAGGTAAGGGAAAGTTTAGTATTTTATTGCTATTTCTTTTTTTAAATAAAACCATTTTTTTCTTAATATTGAAGGGAAAGATGGAATCGCCTTTGAAATCGTTTGCTATTTGTATTTTCTTTACAATCTAAATCCTTATCAATTTAACTATGATTTCGTAATAATTTCGTTTTCATAAAGTAACCCTCGCAAAAAAGGGTGAAAGGTAGTCAACTTTACTATTCATAAGTGTGTAGGTGTCAATAACTTGTTGTATATTTTTGGTTCTTGGAAATAAGCTTAGATTCACACACAAGCACACTCAAAAGAAAACGCAACAATTTTTCTTCAAATATGGAAAGTCTTATATTTCAAATCAAACGGAAGACAGCGGCAGACCCACTGTTCAAATTAATCTTGGATGTAATAAGATGTCACGTATGATAACTAAGCCATCAGTACGTTAGGTTCATCAAAACTTTTAGCATCATATGACTGCATCGATAAAGAAATATCCTCGGCAACCTGTTCGCTAATGAATGAAACCTCCCAAACCATTATCTGATAAAACTCTTCAAGACACAACTCTGTTTATATTTACTTAAATGGAATGAAGATTAAGTTACGAATCATTAATTTACTCTGCACCTAACATATAGGGTAACTCTCTGTAATGAAGGTTGACAAATATCAGATGATTAAAAATTGGCTAGCAGCCATATACCAACAACACTTTGGAAACAAGATTATCAAGTAATCACAAGGTTTTATAAAACCGTCAGAGCTAAAGGCGCAGTACATGCCAATAGCTCATTAATTGAAACTGTTCTAACAAATTACGAGATGAAATATCAAAGTTATAGTTAAAGGCTCTTATATTTTCCATGTACAAATCAAGCTCATATTTTATTGTAAAATCAAAAGTCTACTATCATTTTTATAGAAGAAAACGTTTGCAAATTTACCCGTTTAATGTATACTATCAGATATAATTACTTACAATTTAAATTGTACATAACGAAGAATCTTTTTTTTACCTTTATTTCGCACAAATACTTGAGTTGACATGAAAAATTTTCTTATATTTTATTAAAAAATGAGCGATTTTTCACAATAAAAAAATTTATATTTTTAAACAGCAATAATATGTTAGTACAGCACTCTTACAATGATAGAACTAAGTAAACTTTTAGTATGTACTGTCTTCTTCCTCAAGACCCCTAGTATTATTTGAAGGAGGAGGGTGTATTTTAGATTGATTTAGCGTATAACTGCACGTCAACCTGGTTTTCGTAATTGTATTCCGGTTTAAATGCAGCAGAATAAGATTTTTGTAAACGATTAGCATCAAGTAAGTTATCAACCTTGTTTAATTACTATAGTAACCATACCGACGAAAATTGCCACAGCACGCTCTATGTTCCATATTCCATGTTCCATAGACTAAACTATATTTACAACTAGGATGTAACGTTATTAATCCTAGCTATCCGAATATAAATATGAATAACACATACGATTGAATTATTTCGTTTTCTAAAAAACTTGTAATAGCGAAACAACATGAATTGTATACGTGGAAGATAATATGAACCACTCAGCGTACTATTACCAGTTCTCCATCAAGAAGCCCTAGTAACAGTTTAAGGAAGGTGTTGTAACGTTGGAGCAACTGTCTTGTTTTTTGACGTTTTACCAATTTGCTTTCGGTCACACCAACTTACGATTCCGGTATTCTCTTTTCCCATGTCTCCGACTAATCTGTACAAATACTGCCGGGCTCCGAAGGCGCGGGCCTCCGTAAGTAGGTAAGCTATGATGGTACCAACTTACGCTGGTACCAACTCACACTGGTCCCAACTCGCGTAGGTCCTAGTTTACCTGCCCCCTTCAGCACCAACTGGTGGTCCCAGCTCACCTACCCCGTCCAGCTGCTGGACGAGCAGATTTTTACCCACTCCAGCGTGCGTGTGTACCCCCTGCAGTTCATGCAAATTTTTTACCCCTCCAGGCCGCGGACCGTTAGGACATTTTTAAGGAATTTTTAAGGTGCCAAGTTATCTGGTGGACCTGAAAAGGGTTTACGCTATGCTTAATATTTTAAGAAATATCTGTGAGCTCTAAAAGCATAACATGTTTTTATCCGCTGCTGCAGACCTAAGGAGCGGCTTCAAGAGGTAACTCTTATTTTCATTAAAAATAATGTGCACTTTGAAATAGTGCTATTAGTGCAAAGGACTACCGAGCCCTCGGTAGCACGGTCAGTAGCGCACCTGACTGCCACGCCGAGGGCCGGTGTTCAAGCCCGACCGAGGGGAAATTGTTTTTAGGGTTTTAAAATTGTTATCTGAACGTATAAAAATGTCTTACGAATTTTACTATGCAAATTCGAATTTTAAAATGAAAATTCGAATTTTAAACTTTCGAAAAAAAATTTCAATGTTAAATAAAAAAAAAATTTAAAGATGGCTCTTAAAATAGCCGATGACGAAGCGCGCGGACTTGGCACGTAATGACGTATGTTTAAATATTTGTGACTCTTAAAAGAGCTAGCTGTTTGCCTTCTCGGCATGAAAAAAAAAAATCGTCTTTTTCGGCGTGAAAATATTAGCCTTTGCGGCGTAAAAAAAAAAATTCAGCCTTTTCGGCGTCAAAAAAAGTGTTGGCTATGACGACAGCGGTGGAAGATGAGCAGCAGCAGCGACGATGACGAGCAGCAGCAGCGACGAGGACGAGCAGCAGCGCCGGAGGGCAGCAGCGGTGGACGATGGCGACGAGCAGCAGCATCTGGTGGACGACGAGCAGCAACGGTGGACGATGAGCAGCGGTGAAGAGCGACGACGAGAAGCACCTTCTCGTCAGTCTATGCGACGTCCGAGGGGCCAGGAAAAGACCTCGTCAGTCTATGCGGCGTCTGAGTTACAAATGACGCGTGAGTGCGGAAGAGCCCCCCTTATATAAGCTTCTCAGTTGCTACTCCGAAGTGCGCGCTGGTGGGGGTAACACTCGGAGTAGGTATGTACGCGTGGTGGGGGTAATTAAATGAGTAGCCAATATAAGGAGGCTCTTTCACGCAATTGATTCACTCGACATCAAGAAACAGAATGAGGCACGCTAAAACGGTGCTCCAGTTCTTGAGTCGGCAACGGTGCCGAGAGTGGAGAAATGCAGCTCGTCTGGCACTGCCGCCACGGCCACCAACACGACCATTACGGCAGCCATCACTGCTACCATCACCACCTCGACGGCAGCCATCGCCACCACGGCAGCCATCACCGCCCCCGCGACCACCGACACCACCGCCACGACCACCGACACCTCTACCACGACCAGCAACACCTCCACGGCAGCTAAGACCGTTGCGAGCTGCATGGCCGCCGAACATGCCTCTTTATTCGCCACCACGTGAGTCGGATAAACAGGCAAAGGGTGCAAGGGCTGCAGCTCGCAAAGCTCGGAGAGCTGCGGAAAAAGAAGAGGAGAAGGCCTTCAAGAGGGCTGAAGCCATACTCCGCATGGTGGAGTGGAGCATCACGGCCAGAGTGAGGGCTGCAGCGCGAAAATCTGCTAAGGCGAAGACAGCAGCAGCAGAACGACGGTCGGACCCGACCGTACGCCGACCCACGCGCCCTCGGATGGTGGTGCCCAAGGCAAAGCCAGCACTTGCTCGGGTTTGAGTCTGCCTTGGTGCAAGCGCAATAATGAACAATATGTCCTTGTCAGGACCAACAATAATGTTAAACGTAAAAAGTGCTATTCACTCATTTTCTGATAAAAGATTGATCGTCAAGTGACTAAAGCCTCTTATTCTTGTCTGGATTGTTTGGTCTTTAGTCACTTACTACTGTGACTCCGGTATGTCATATTAAATGTTTTATGTGAGGTTTTTAATTTGTGACATCGTATTCATTACTGACAACGTCAGCACTGTATTACACCGAAGAGTCAGGAGCTATCACAGTGATTATAGGACATGCAGAGTAAAAACCCCAGCAGTGGTCGAATCTTAAAAATATTTAGGTTTTACTATTGAGTTGGCGTGCAAAGAACGCAGAGGGCGAAGCCCTCCTAATAATTTTAAAAATCAAAAAGGAAGAAAAGTGCCGTCTCCTCGCCCTTTAACTGTGAGGCTCAACCCAATACTCTAGCCTCTTCATGATTCCTTTTTTTCACAAGTGTATTTAATAAAAATTATATTTTTATTACAAGTTTTATTCGTAAGATACATTATAAATTTTATAAATCAGAAGTGAGCTTTGAAACCATTTGTTTAATATTTTTACGTTCCGCAAAGCACATTGATAGTGAGCTGGACAAATGTGGTTTGGGCAGAGTACCTTCTCCTCATCCTCTTCATACAAAGAAGTGAGTGACGAGCAGCCGAATTCCTCCAGGTTGTAAAGTGTTCTTTAAAAACATACAGTAGATTAGACTTAATTATTTTAGTAGTTTGTTCGAACACATACCTGCCAGGCAAAACAGTATTTAACCACTTTATCTTTTCATGTCCCTTGACATACACTTTATTATTTCTTCGTATGATATAGTGTAAGATACGATGCAGGTCATCGTATTGAATATCTTCAAATCTCCAAAGTAAGCCGTGGAGCTTAATTTCAAGCCACCAAACCTGATATCGATCTTCTTTCGGTAGGTTCGACCAAGGATACGGCGGCTTCAGTAAAAGTACTAACTCTTTGGAACCCCGCTCCATCTCTACAATAGTCAGCTCCTTAGAAATTAAATCCCTTTTATTCATGTTGAAGCCTTGCACGTCAATTATTAAATTTGACATTATGCCTTTTATGGTCAAACGATGATTGAAAAATGATATCGGTTGCTAACTTAGCCCCTTATATACCCTCGGTAGAAACCTTCCCTCACCACCTTCCAAGCCGCCGTAACCGCTATTTTTACCCCCTCCACTACCTACAACCACATTCACATGTATAAAAGAGGGCTTTTATCTGAGAGCAGCTCATTCTGTTCTCGAGTAGAGGTCCGAAAAGGACTGAACTTAGATAACAAAAGTACTAAGTTTTAAAGTCATTCGATCGCGCGGTAGTTAATTATGGCTTCTGCACAGCAATTCAAAGATACGGCTAATTCTTTATTGCAAGCATATAATAATGTGCAAAAACTTAAAAGTGAGACTAAGGCTGCTGCCCATACACGAAAATTTTTGAATTATGGGTACATTACACTGCAAAGAGCTGATATTTTTATTCAACAAGTGAACTTAACAGTGGCAGAGAGACAGAAACTGCAAGCTGCTATTGCCTTAGTGAAGACTAATGTGCAACTGCTTGAGGACCGCCTTGAAGTTGTGGAATCAGTGAATGTGTTCGAAAACGAGCCAGAAGACTTTGAGGCAAATTGAACGCAGTCAGAAGTTGCAGTAGGAGCTGAGTTATTTGAGAGTTAGCCGCGTGCTTTTCTGTCACATGTTGCAGGTGCTGTAGTAGCTGCACTAGTAGAGAACTCTATCAGTTTAGATGATGTTAACAGTGCCTTTGGAAACCGTATCAAGACGGCAGTAATTTCAAATTTAAATCATTTAGATCTCCACAAGTTTCTGAAGAATGCCAAGAGGCAATTCATAAAAAAAGTAGAGACAACCCTCGAACAGCATCATAGTTTGAAGATAAATGCGGTACTAGCTGCAGAGAATGTGATTGTAAAAGATGGTGTAGAGAGTACTGAGGTTAAGTCTTTCTACACAAAACCGAAAGTAATTTACTCGACTACAGACTTAAGTGAGTGGTTCGTGCTCAACGTTCAGCAACCAATTCAAAGTGATGTCGAAGAATTTCAAGAAAAAGAATCCGGCTGTTCTTTGAGGTCTGTACTAAATATTGTCTTGAACATTAACAATTAAATCCAATACGAGGCAGTTCTTTCATCGGCTTACCTGATTATGTAAAGAATAAGAAAGCATGTGTAAATGTGATGAATAATGATGACCAATGCTTTAAATGGGCCTTGCTGTCAGCATTGTATCCGGTGGAACAAAATTCGACTCGTACCTCATAATACATCAAATATAAAAACGAGCTCAATTTAAAAAATATTGAATTTTCTGTTGACCCAAGACAGGTTGGTAAGTTTGAATAACAGAATGTTGTTTCAGTTAACTTATACTTTTTGAAAAAGAAGGGCAATACGTATAATGTCCTTCCCCGACATGTGACTGCACAAAAGAAAGAGAAACATGTGAATTTACTACTTGTAGACAGTCTTTATGTGGATGAAAAATCTGAAGAAGAAGATGAAAAAATAGAATATAAACAACACTATGTACAGATAAATAATCTATCTCGCTTGATTAACAAGCAGGGGTCTTGTCGAGGTAACAAATCATACATTTGTGATCGATGTCTACATTTCTTTTGGACTGTTGAAAAATTAGAAGCACATGAATTTGTTTGCAAAAGCGTTAATCGCTGCAAAATATCGTTTCCACGAAAGAACAACATCGATAATGTACTCAACGTAAAAAACTTTACAAACAAGAATCGAGTGCCTTACATAGTTTACGCCGATTTTGAATGCTTGTTGGAGCCTCTAGAAAGTAATCGTGCCTATCAGCAGCATGAAGCATTTAGTATTGGATTTTTCATCAAATGCAGTTATGAGGATAGAAAATCGCAGTACAAGAGCTACAGGCAAAGTGGAGAAGATGATGAAACACCAGCTAAGGGGATTGTAAAAACCCTCCACTCACTCGCCTTGGAATTGCAAAGTCATATAAAAATCCAAGGACAATGTTGAGCTTAGCACTCGAAGAAAAAGTCGAGTTTGACAAAGCTACTCTTCGTCACATTTGCAATAAACCTTTTGATTCAAAAGATAAGAAGATTCGAAACCCCTGCCATCTTACGGGAAAGTAAGAACTAAGAATATTTTATTATGTGATCATGTAATTTTCATTTAAATTACGTGTAGTTTTTTCAGATATCCCGACCCTGCACATAATTCCTGCAATCTAAACTATCAAGACTCAAAAGTGATTCCAGTTGTTTTCCACAACTTAAGTGGTTATGATTCACATTTATTAATTAAAGAGATATCAGCATGCTTTCCCGGACGAGTGCAGCTTCTCCCAAAAACGAAAGAAAGACACATATCTTTCACAAAATTCGTCAAGGGGAACCGGCATAAACGTACGCTTCATCGATTCCTTCAAATTTATGGCCTCGTCTTTAGATAAACTATCATCATATCTTGAGAAGTTTGGGATTTTGGAGAGAGTATTTTCTGAAAATGACAAATACACGCATGATCAGAATAATTTGTTGAAAAGAAAAGGAGTCTTTCCATACGACTATATATTTTTTTTTTGGAAGCTCAAAGAGGAGACTCTTCCTTTGAAAGATGAATTTCACAGCAGCTTGTATGACTTCCATATATCTGACGAAGAGTATGAGCATGCCAAAAATGTTTGAAACACATTTAACATCGAGACATTTGGACAGTATTCTGACTTATATTTGAAGACAGATGTTCTTCTACCAGCTGAAGTATTTGAGAACTTCAGAAATAATTGTCTTGAAACATATGAGTTAGACCCTGCTCACTATTATAGAACACCACGCCTGACATGGGATGCCATGTTAAAGTATACAAAAGTGAATATTAAATACAGTATTTCTTAGGTATAAATCTTCATATTTGATATTTTACAGGTTGAATTAGAATTATTAACTGATATACATATGATGATATTCGTACAACGTGGTATACGTGGCGAAATCAGCCGATGCTGTAATCGCTATGCCAAAGCCCATAATTAGTATATGAAAGAAGGCTATTAACCCGATAAAGATGAAAAATACCTGATGTATTACGACGTCAATAATTTAGATGGCTGGGCAATGACTCAATCACTACCTTACAGAGGTTTTAGGTGGACGCAGAATGTTAACCCGTTGGGTATTTTAAACGTTGCGGATGATGCTGAAATAGGTTATATACTTGAAGTAGATCCCTAGTATCCTGAAGACTTCCATGATAGTCACAAGGACCTGCTTTTTTGTGCTGAGCACATATCACCTTCAGGGTCAAAGCAGGATAAGCTTATGACTACGCTGCATGACAAGATCCGATACGTGATTCACTATCGTTCTCTGAAACAAATTGTAGGTAATGGCCTCAAAATTAAAAAAGTTCATCGGGTATTACAGTTAAATCAGAAACCTTGGCTAAAAGAGTACATAGATCTTAATAGTGCTAGGCGTCAAAATGCAAAGAATGACTTTGAGGAAATGCAGCTTAAGTTATTTAATAACGCGGTCTTTGGTAAAACGATGGAAGCGTGTCGATGTGAAGCTTGTCAGCAAGTGGGATGGACTATATGGTGCAGAAGCATACATCGCAGGCCAAATTTCCATAGCTGTGACATATTTGACGAGCAACTTGTAGCCATACAGTTGTTACGAACCGACACCTGCATTAAAAAACCAATATACATGGGACTAAGTGTATTAGATCTGTCCAAAACACTTGTATACCGGTTCCATTATGATTTCATGAAAAGTAAAATAGATCACTGCAAACTCTTGTATACAGATACGGATAGTCTTGTGTATAAGATAACAAACAAGAATATTTACAATGTGATGCATGAAAATATTCAAGAATTTGATACTTCGGATTATCCGACCGACAATGAGTTCAATTTACCTCGAGTCAATGAGAAAATTGTCGGCCTGATAAAGGATGAATGCAGTGGAAAAATCATGCTAGAATTCATAGGATTACGAAGTAAAATGTACAGTGTGAGGATACAAGATGAAAAACCATTGAAAAAGGCTAAGGGTGTCAAAAGCAACGTAGTGAAAGCTACTATAACTTTTCACGACTACATCGAGTGCTTACACGAAAAAACCAGCATGATTTGAGAGCAAAGAAACATCAGATCACGTCATTACCAGCTGTTCACTGAAAATGAAACCAAAATCGCGCTCAGTGCGGATGACGACAAGCGCTACCTGCTGCCTGACTAAACAGATACCCTACCATGGGGTCACTACAGCATAATGGAAGCATCTAATCAGAGAACAACCAATCAAGAAAATGGAAAGGGGGTCGCCGCAGTGGAGCCGCCGAAAGCGGAGGGGAAAGCTACGGTGGAGGGGGCAGCTCTATATCAAGAGGTGCTGCAGCCGGCAGAGCTCATTTTGTTCTCGAGCAGAGGTCTGAAAAAGACTAAACTTGACCAGCAGAGCTCTCAAAGTGAGTCTTACCTTGTAAGTGACCCAGATATACTTGAGGTCAGAATCACACACACACACACACACACACACACACACACACACACACACACACACACACACACATTTATGCTAATCATTTCTTTTCGTTGCAGATGGATCTCGCAGCGCTCAATAAAATCTCCAACAATGGCTTCATGCCGACGCGACGACTGAACGAGATGATAGTGGATCACCACTATATAGTGACCAAGCTGAGGATAGCAAAGACGAGGTTTGAAGCCAAAGTCATCGCCGAGTTAGAGGAGTTCCAAATATTCTTACCAAACAAAGTATCTACTGCTATTTTGGAAGATGAAAAGTTTTTAATGTCTTATTGGAAGCTGTAAATAAGTTCAAATTGTTTGTTGTATGTGACGGAAATAGTATAAAATTTTCTTACGCCTAATGTTGTAAATATAAATAAACAGTTTATCTTTATATCTTGACTATTCATTGAATACACCTTCAATACATTTTATAAGTTACATTAAATTCTTTTATATTATACTTCATAATTAAAATTTTTTCTATGATATATTATTAACAATCCAACTGTTGAACATAATCTACTTGCTGATGTCTTTAAGCCACTTCATAACGGGGTAATAATGATCATCTTCCTTTTTTATTAGCTACAAGATCCAACATGAGTGAGATGATTTTATTAAATTTATCACTATTGTGCGTTTGAATAGCTCCATTTTTGCTAAATCCCTTTCTATGAACACTTGAAGTTTGCAAAAGCATAAAACAGTTTTCATAATCATCACGTGTCATGCGAGATCCATTAGGATGTTTTTTTACGAGTAGCTCCATTAATCCAACAGTCATTGGATATTTTAACTCATTCATCCTGATTTGATTATTCTCAAACTGGATTGGTAAATCACCAAGCTTGTACGTTCCATCTTCTTTTCTCACCCCATATACCAAATCTCATAAATCTCTTTTATTTGTATCCAGTATTTGAATGTATGAGTTATCGAATGAATTTTCATTATCACCACTAACAGTTTCATTTTGTAGTGTAACATTCATCTCATCATCATCATCTTCGCTTTGACTGACTGCAGACTGAAACATCGTTTCGTCGTCGCTATAACTTTTTTTCTTCTTTATTTG
>JAPYYV010029763.1:0-12462 GCA_030522625.1 Copidosoma aretas | reverse complement strand
TCTACTGGAGCGGTGGACTCTGGAAGCTCACCTGGGGTAGGATAAGAGCCTCACTCCCGCCCATAGGAGTTTCCGGACCTGTGTATAAGACCGTGATCCTAATCTATCTGAAATTAGCTCAGATTTCACGTACTAATCGACCTTCCAAACAGAGTAAGAACCGAGTTTAAAGCAAGCAAAAATGACCAATTACTTTATTGGACCAATATCGTTTTTTATGGAGGTTTGAGGTTTGGTTATTGGATCAATTTATATTTTGGTCAATGAGGTGCATGAGTTTTCAGAATTTTGTTAAAAAGCTTCCGTTATTGGATTTTTGGGGGTTCGAGGTTACGTTAGTCGAGCTTTAGTGATTCAGAGAGGGACTCTGGAGTTGTTGGCTAATGGTTTACAGCTACTCTGGTAAAGATCTTTGGATATAGGGGCAATCGGGTCTATTAGTTTACAGAATTTCGTTAAAAACCTTTCATTATTGGAATTCTGGAGGTTTGAGGTTAGGTTATAAGAGCTTTGGTGGTTCAAACAGGGACTGTAGGGTTGCTGGCTTATGATTCGAAGCTCTTTTGTTGAAGATTTTTGATACAGGGGCAATGGGGCGCATTAGTTTTCAGAATTTTGTTAATAAGCTTCTGTTGTTGGATTTTTGGGGGTTTAAGGTTACGTTAGTCGAGATTTAGTGGTTCAAAGAGGGACTCTGGAGTTTTTGACTTATGATTTACAGCTATTCTGGTAAAGATCTTTGGATTTAGAGGCAATCAGGTCTATCAGTTTACAGAATTTCGTTATTAGATTTCTGGAGGTTAGAGGTTAGGTTATGAAAGCTTTGGTGGTTCAAAGAGGGACTCTAGAGTTGTTGGCTTATGATTCAAAGCTCTTTTGTTGAAGATTTTTGATACACGGGCAATGGGGCGCATTAGTTTTCAGAACTTTTTTAATTAGCCTCTGCTGTTGGACTTTCGAGGGTTTGAGGTAAAATTGCCAAAAAAACATAGAGTAAGCTGGGACTGGTCAAAGGACCCTGACTTTTTTGTGGTTCTGTGTTATTAATGCAACAAATTAACAAACACTACTTAGTTATATAATAAATGAAATTTGTTTGAACATTTATGCCAAACTTTGAAATATTTTTCCAAGTTGTAGTTATACCAAAGAACTTCTTGGAATAGTAGTTCAGTTGACAAGTGATTAAAGCTCAAAATCTAAAGCTTATAAAAACTTCCACGAAATAAAAAAGTATAATCATCTAGTTATTTTAATTTTAAATTCTTATCCTTCTTGCTACATCAACAAGGTCTAGAACATTTCCACACTACCTTTGAGGTATTGCAACAGCAAGGTAAAATTTTTTTTTTACATACACGTGAATTAATTAAAAATATGGCTAAATAAGGATGATATACTGATACACTAAGATTATTCTACAAGAAAGATAAATTTATCAATCGATAGATAAAATATTTAAACTATGTACTCTCAGGATGCACTATGCAATACGAGAAGACAAAAATCTCCTATCTATGCATCTGATATCTAAATGTCTTTATTGTTTCAGTGTACGTAAACATTTTTGTACAAAAAAAATACGAAAATATTTTTATCGTGTATTAAAAAAAAATATATATATATTTAGAGTTTTTTATTTTATTTTTTTAATAAATAATCAACATAGTTTTGTCTAACTGGAACAACTTACATAAAGTGACATGGTTTATTTTTATTCTTTTGTTAGTCATAAATAAAAATTTCTTACCAAACTAAATTTTCTATTATATTGTTACGTCGGGAAGACGGAACGTGGATTTATTAATATTTTTTAGGCCTAAGCTCGCGCTTAATAGCCTGAGGGATTGAATCAGTCTGGAGTTATGATCAGGTTGAGCGGAAGAGCCGCATTCAGCGACTTATACACTAGGCAGAAGTGTGCGTCCCGACCGCAACTGCATTACTTCCGTTGCGCAGACACTAGTTGAACCTTACGCCGAACTTTTGTTGTTTGGGCAGGGTTAGAGCACTTCAACTTCTGTGTATGAAATGACTAAAATGAAAAGAAGAATATAAATTTAAAGTGAAAAAATGCTCTGTTTATTTTAATTATAAGCTTAATACACATTTGGGCACGGGGAAGATAACACGTTTGCGAAGTTTCCTCGGGTAATGCCTTCCGTGGATTTAAGCAGCTGTCAGGTGAACGTCCCAAGGGTTTGTCTCCTTGCAGGTAAACGTCCAACAGCTACTAATGACTGATGCCGTGTGTACGTCCCAGGGATTCATCTCTCAGGTGATCGTCCAGCTGAGACAGGTGTCTCCGGGTTTATCTCCAGACGAGAGCTCTCGAGTCTTTTGTCGAGAAGCGTCACCTTTTATATTGTTAAAATCGATTAGCTGCCTGTAACAACTCGCCAGGGTTCAACGGGAGGATCTTAATAAGCGCTAACGAGCTATGGTTAAATTAGAGAAATCCAATCGTCGGACGATGCTCGTGGGTCCGTATCTTAGCCGCTCACATGAGGCATGGGTTTAGTTACCTCCTCCGTGTTGAGTCCTTTGCGTGGGAGAAGAGAAAGCGGACAACCAAACTTTACATACTCTAGAAATTTTACAGGATTCGATCATTTCGCAACATTAGAAGAGTCGGTAATTTATACATTTTTGCGTTGTGATATTCATGATTCTTCTGTTAAATTAGGCAGTTATAAAGTTGAACGGTAAAAATCGGTTTATTACATAAAGAGTTACCGCATGTTATGTATGCATCGCAACCTGCATCATTTGCAGTTACATGTAGATTTGCACGTCGTGATAAGGGTGCGTCACACGCTTAAGGAGGCTCTCTTGTGACGGTTCCTGAACCTAGACCAGGTCAATTTGATAGTTTTAAATGTGCTGAATCCAATGGTGTAATTGTTTGTATCACTTTCCGTGCAAAATTCTGAGATATTATTGAATTTACATAGCACTTCTTAACACTTATTTTCATGGCGGAGCTCGCATACGCGATGAAAACAACCAAATAACTCGAATAAACCAACGGTTTCCATCATAAAAGTGCACAAGTCTTGTAGAAAAAAAACTTAGCTTTCAGATGGTACGTTAGAAAATGTCGGTTTCCGTGGAAAATTTTGAGATATTCTATTAAAAAGTGATCGAGTCATTGTATTTCCACAGGTTAGCCTATGTTTTCCTTGCGCCAGTGATACCAACCACCTGAGTTTGCGAGTAAATTTGTGACCTACGATGTGGATTGGAATCTCTGCACGAGGGAGCCTCCTTAAGTATGACAGCAATTAAAAGAGTTATTGTTTATTATATACATTCAAAATTATACAAAACAAAAGTGTCGTTCTTATTTAATATCATGGTTCAGTTATCCAGTCGTTATTGTTACCAGTTTCAAGGATTATATTTATAGGTAAATTGTATCTGTAACTATGCATACATATGCACATATATAAGTTAGTTGCAAATAATGTTAGAAGTAATTTTTGCTAGTGCTCGTGAGTACTAGAAGAGAGCTATAACTGGCCCGGAGCCAATGGCATATACTTGTGGCTTATTAAATATTTAGCGCTCGGCCACTGCTTCGAGCACGGGAGTCTTGATTTATCAGAAAGATGCCCCTGACGTCCAAGACGGTTAAGAAAAAGAAAAATCATAGAGGAAACCGAAGACATGCATCTCCAATATAACAATAAAATCATTATCTTAATAAATTTGTATGGAAATTAAATCTATAATGTTGTATCTAGATTATAAAATATATAGTTAGTCATAAGAAAAGAAACTTTTTAAATCAATAAAATATTTCTGTCAATACTGTGACGCAAGATTTTTTATTTGTATTCAAGATCTCTAAATATACAGAAAATTAATTTCTGCTCAAGAAATATTAAAATATAAAGTGTTGAAAACTCAGTTTTTAATTTTTTCTACAGGTATACTTATGAGTGAATACTATATCTTATTTTTTTTAAATTTCTTATTCATCAGATTGATCAATTTAAATTTGTAATATATTCGAGTATGATCGGAAATTTTTCTGACGAAATAAAACTGTAAGTAAGTTGTAAAATTAGTGAGACATGTAAAACTCTATGCTTGGGTACAATATAAACATATTTGTAACAACAGTAAAACTTTTTGAATGATAAAGTTCAAATGTATTACGTTTATCATTTTTGTAATTAATAATTGCACAAAGGGTGTAAAACACCATGAATATTTTGTAAGTCTTCAAGATTTTTTTTCACACGAAATCATTTCTTTTTAGCATGTAAAGCAATGTTAAATTTATTACACATTTCAGGAGGAATATTGTAATACGCATGAGAGAAAGCATGACTTTCGTTGTTCGATCATAAATTCCGACTATCAAATTTTGCTTAACGAACAAAAATGCAATAAATAATTCAAACAAAAAAATTACATAAAAATACCCAATGAGTAAAAAATATACATTTCAAATATTTGTTTTAGTAAGTGCTGCTAAATCATGGATCTGTTTTCATTTGTATGCGAGTGTATTCAAAAAAACTGTTATTATTCGCAAGACATAAAATTGTGATGGATGCATTGCGATATATTTTGATTATTTTTTTTTATTCGTATAATTTGCTCTGTTATTTACAATTTTTGATCTCTAAGAAACTCTACTCTAAAAAAACCAGTTATTTTAAATGACTTCATCTGATACCATTTAAGAAGTAAGATAAGATCTTAACGATAATAATCGATCAAAAAGCCGAGCCACTTATTTTTTCAGAGTTTTTTTTAAATGTACAGCATGCACTCATTTAATGTCGCAAAATTTTATTCAGTAATTTGTTCCCAATTCAAAAAAGATGTCTGATCTTTAACATCATTAGATTGTAACTGTTGCATGTCAAAAAAGGACTGTACTCATCCTATAAATTTAGTACAGTGGGAAGAGCTGTCTTGAAAATCATATTTTATCATGCTTAGCAATTTCAGTATCTTTTATTGTTTAATATGTTATTAATTTATCTTTTAAGATTTTCGATCCATTTATTGCATCTTTTATAGATTTAGATTAAAACATAGATCATAATCAGAAAACTTTTCTTAAAAATCAAGTTCTTAACTGAAAGTCATCATAAGGACTTGGGGGTTGGCACGCGTTATACATACCAGTGTGGTTTTGCTCTCCTGCGCGCTCCGCTTTCTAACCCTCCATGCACTGATGATATGTTTCAGTAAAATACTAAATTTAAAAAAAAAGTTTTTATGATAATCTATGTTTTAATATTCATCCATGAAAAATTTAATAAATAGAGCACTGTAATGAGGAAGCCACAAAAGATACATCGATAAAATATAAAACAGTAAAAGATACTGCAATTGCTGAGCTTAATCAAACACGATTCTAAAGGGGGCTAGCCCCACTATACTAAATTTATAGAATAAGGAGAGTCCTCTTTTGATATGCTTTAGTCTTTCTCCATCTGATGGTCCGTCCACCACCACCCCGCTTACTTTTTTCCGTTTTTCGCCCCCCCCCCCCCCCCCCTTTTCCCCCGTGTGGACTTTGTGTAAATCAGAAATTTTGCTTCCCCCCCTTCCTAAAATTACGTTGACTTAATTTTTTTTTCTCTACATTTTCGAAAGAAAATTGTAAATAATATACCTATTAATTAATTATTAACTATTAAAATATTATTGTATTTTAATGTTTTTGTTATATTGAAGTAACAATTCTTCAAACAAATCATATAACGTTAGTCATAATAAGTATGAATATAAATATTTAGTTAAATTAGTTAGAAAATATCTTAAACGTCCTCTACGAACGGAACTCCTTCAACTACCCAAGCTTTTATGTCTTTGATAATGGGTATAGAAGCTGATGTTGGTTCTTCGGAAATCTCTGTAGGATTAACATCCACAAACTGTACATCGATCCACTCTATATTGTCTTTAGATGATGCACACGGAAATTCTCTAGGTTGTTATAAAGAACCTGTAAAGGACACACTCGTGATGCATCCTTTTTAACTTCTTGCCGATGAACATTTTGTCTAAAATTTATAAATTTTTTTTTTAATTAAATATATGAGACTTTTAGTATAGACTTGTATAAGACTTAAATTTATACTTTATATTAGATTCAATCGGCACAAAAAGAATTCAGTGTAAGTTTCTATCAACGATAACTAAGATTAAAATTCAAATTACCAAAAAATTGACGGTATACAGATTCTGTGTGGAAGCTCACTTATGCCGATATACATGCATACAGCATGACGGAACAACAGTCTCTGATTGTAATACGCACTTTCGGGCTTTATATATTAGTTACAGAAGGTAATTCAGTGCCTAATATTCTATTTTCAAAATTCGCTACAAGGGTGAATAAATTTTATTTAGTGAGTCAACGTCCTCTTTTCTATTCAGTGTATTGTATTTATATAGGTATGCATATGTATCATTTAAGAAACAGTTCTTTTGAAATTTTGAATTTTATAATCTTAGCAGCACTGAGTAAAAGCCTATTCAGCAATGTTAAGCGGAAAATGCCTCAATTAACAAAAGGCATAGTAGGATTTAAAGAGAAGTGACTTCAAATAAAATAAAAACTTTTGTATCTCAACTGTGAAATAAAATTAATCTAAAAGCTAATGATTTAGAATGAAAAAAAAAATTTTTGACATACGTAAACTTATTGTCTGCTCCCCCCCTCCTTCTACCCTAGCGGAAACATTTGTATGATTCAACCCCCCCCCCCTCCCCACCTCAAAATTGTCTACGGTATTTGAGTACGATTCCTTAGAAAAAAACTTTAAAAATTAGGTATCGAATCGGATATTTATCCGATTTTGATTGTTCAAATCTGGTATAACTCCTTAAGGGTACTTCAGTGGAAAAAGTTAAATGATTTGCTATGACTTTCTAGATTGTTCAAGACTTGCTGATTGCATAGTGTCATTGTTGACCCCTATAGCCGTGCAAATTTTTGAGATATTTCATCTGAAAGTTAGCATAATAACATGGGAAACATAATTTTCTTATGAATATTATTAAAATTAAATGGACAAAGATGACTTATGTAATAAGTAATACATAATACTGGAGCTTGTACAATTCTGAACAGATAAGCACTCTAAGAACCCAAGATAGCCGTGGATTTTATTGAATTATAAACGATTATGTGGGAAAAAAGAGCTGAAACCCAGTGCTTCGGCGCAGCACAGCATGAAAATTATTTACTGAATTGCTTCTTAAACTTTTTTTAAAATACATTTATTAAAAATTTTGTGCACAACTTCCTAAAAGGCTACTGCATAGTAAAGTGTTTACAAATAATCGTTTTTCAAAAATTCGTTGAAGTTTTGGTTGTTGGGTTAGAATTTTTTGCTGAAACACCATTTCACTTATCAACTTTCGACAAAAAGTGTGAGAAACAAGACAGTCTGAGGAAGGTCTGTAATTTTGTTGGGCATGATTTGTTGAGTTTTCTTTGAGTATCGGCAAGTTGAATGTAACTCAGAATTATTTGTGAAATAGGTACGTAATCTCGCAGAATCCCCTTTACATAATATTAGACAAAGTTGAAAAGGTGTTTGCTGTATTCACAGCTAATCAGTAGAGAGCCAAGATCAAATAGAGTAAATAAATCAACCAAAAAGATGTTCGATGTTGCGCCGTTTCGTCATCAATTCAATGACTTCATCAGGCAAACATTATTAATGTTGCGTGTTTAAAGGTACACTTGTCAATAACGACAAGATTCTGACAAGTTCTTGACAAGTGTACCTCAAACACGAAACATTAATAAAGTTTGCCTGATGAACTTATCGAATTGATGACGAAACATCGCAACATCGAACATATTTTTGGTTGATTTACTTGCTCTATTCAACCTTGGCTCTCCACTGATCAGCTGTGTATACAGCAAACACCTTTTCAACCACATATACATCGGGAGAAACAACGAGAAGTCGACTACTTCATACATACAAGATCAGATAAAGTCACTGAAAACAATTATCAGAAATATTTAGCGAGTGATGATTTTAGTGCAATCGTTTGTAAAAAAAAAGTGCCTGTTAACAACACTTGCAAATAGCATGTTTTTAGGCCATGAAATCGGAAGTTGTAAATAAAAGGGAAAATTTAACAAATCAGAAAAAAAAAACCAAAACACATCTTAATGCATCCATTTAAATTATATATCTTGCTAATAATAACAGTTTTTTTTGCACATACTCGTAAATATCTGATAAGCGATCCATAATTTATTAATATATTAACGATTAATTTAACTTTCAAGTTTACTAAAATTATTACATGCTTACTAAAACAACTATTTCAAATTGTTATTTTGAGTTATTAAGTATTTTTATGTTATTTTTGTGTTCAAATTATTTATTGTATTATTTTGTATGGAGAAAAATTTAAAATATGGAATTTTTGATCGAATAATGGAAGTCTTACATGCTTTTTCTTGTGCTAAGCAAACTATTACTCCTAAAATATCTAATAAATTCGACATTGCTTTACATAATCAGAAGAATAACTCTGCACAAAAGAAAACATCATAGACTTACAAAATATGATATGGCTTTTACTGACATTATACAATTATTGATTCCAAAAATAAAAAACGTCATGAGTTTGAACTTTTCAATTTAAAAAGTTTTATTGTTGTTACAAATGCATTTATATTGTACTTAAGCATAGAGTTTTACATCACACATTAATTTTACAAGTTTATTTCATTAATCTATAATCATTTTTTTCATAAATTCAATTTGATAATGTTCGAAAAATTTCCGATCATATTCGAATATATTATAAATTTGACTTATTGAATCCAGTAAATAAGAAATAAAAAGAAATAAAAGTATATAATTTAATCGAAAGTATACCTAAAGAAAAAGTTAAAAACTTGGTTTTTCAACACTATATATTCAATGCAGAAATAAATTCTTATTACTTATAGAGTTCTTGATTACATACAAAAAGTTTAGCGTCAAACTATTGACAGAAATATTTTATTAATCAAAAAAATTTTCTTTTCTTATGACTAACTATTTGCACCCCGCCGCAGTCTTCAGCGCCGAGTGGTGACTCAAGCACGAACCGAGGAGTCGGTGCAAAACATTAGATGATCCATTCCCACAGTATCGATAATGCCACAATTATGCCAAGTCCTAATTATAAACTGCATGCTGATCTTAAAATTTTAAAAGGGGATTAAGTTTAGATCCAGAGCTAAAAGATTATCAAAAGTTTTGCCTCACAGCAGTGTTTCATGAGTCGTAATGCATTTTTTATTCGGTGAGTCGAGTCGGTGCCATGCATTTAGTACATCTATGTCGCGTGTTTTGATGTGTTTTATGTATCGATATACTAAATGCATGCCACCGACTCGACTCACCGAATAAAAAATGCTATCACGACTCATGAAACACATTCAGGAGGCCAAATTTTGTATTATCCCCTTTCAAAATTGAAAGGTCTGTATGCAGTTAATAATTAGAATGTGGCATATTGATGCACTATACATACTGTGGGAATAGATCAGCTGATGTTTTGCATCGACTCCCCAGTTCGTGCTTGAGTCGCCACGCGGCACTTGAGACTGCGGCGGAGTGCGAATATATTCTATAATCTAGATGCCACATTATAGATTTAATTTCCATGCAAATTTTTTATGATGATTATGGAATAGAAAATTTTGTTTGGTAAGAAAAATTTGATAATAACTAACAAAAAAATAAAAAATAAGACATTTTACTTTATATAACTAATTTCGATTGAAAAATACATGTTGTATACTTAAAAAAAAAATATCTCAATTATAAATTTTCTTTGTCTAATAATAATAAGAATTTTTGTGCAATTTTTTTAAATTTGTATAATAATTTTCACGTACATTAAAACAACAAAGATATTTTTCATTTTAAATACATTGACAGGAGATATTTGTCTTCTCGTAGTGCGTTGTGCACCCTGCGAGAACGACAGTTGAAATATTTATTCTTTTATTTATTAAATTTGTAATTCTCGTAAAAAAGTCTTATTTTATTATTAAATTATCATTTTTTATAATATTTATGATGAAATGACGTAAAATTTGAAATAATCATTTTAGGGCACCGCACAGTGTCGCATTTTAGTTTTCTTCCTTCAAAAATCAATACCTTTCAATGAAAATAACATATCACAATGACTTTTTTTAAAATTATGTTTGTTATTTCAATTATTTAAATCATCGGATAATTTTTTAAACATTCCCTCACAATTTCTTTGTCTTCTGCGACTTTTTTGTTGTTTTTTTCTCCCTCGGACTTTATAAAATTCAATAATCAATATATCCTTGTCAAAATCTTCCGAGACTATGCTGTTAATTTATGTACTCCTTTTTTTGTTTCCTGTACAACATTTCTCATGGTTATAAATGAACAAATTTTTAAAATGATTCTCTTATGTCACTTTATTTATTCACATTCATTTTGTTTCGGTTTGAATTTTAAGGTAGCTCCCTTGTCTACTGCTCCAGTCAAGAAGGAGAGTCTGATTTTCACGTCTTTCTTGGCAAATATCTTTTAAAAATGACCCGTTACCAGCATTTTCCAAAACAGAATTGAAAAGAACGGAATTTTTTCTACAAGTGCATCATAAAATGTCTGCTCAGGTTTTTTATTTTAAGTCGGAAAATGCTTGTACATCTGATTCTTTTATTTGATTTTAATTTTGACCCGATCAGGGTACAAACAAAGACACTGTTGGATTCAGCGGATCAAAATCTATCAAATGAGACATATTTAATTCCGGAGGTTTTCGCAAGGGAGCTACGTGAAACTGCTTTTAAAAACTTATTCTAATTTTCTCTACGACCCTGCTTAGTTTTTTATCAGCATTTATAATTTTTTTATCTCTGACAACTTCTTTCAACCTTTTTTTAGTCTTAAGGCTCATCACCCTTTTTTAGCACATATTTTGTATATTTTATCATAAATGTTTATTTAAAGTTATGAGAAGTGTCATTTAACCTGACAAAAATATCGCTGGTGCTAAATATTATGCGATTTTTTTTATAAAATTTTATTTTTAAATTCTTCACGAACCGAAATTTGACAAAAAATTCAATAAATTACCTTAATCTTTTTCAATTTACATCTGATTATTAATTTTTTGGGCTTATTCTCTTCCTTGAAGAAATCTATTGGGAGTTACCACAGAAAAAATTGCAAAAATTTGGACAGGTTCCCCAGAAAATTTAGTTGTTTATACAGAAATACGAAAAATAAGTAAACAATATTTGTACTCTCTGTAACGTGGGATTAGGTGGCAATAAGGTGCGTCGCAAAATCGACTGGGCCCTATATACGCTATATACACTATATACACTATATACCCTCGCTCTCCCCTGCTCAAGCTCTCCACTTGAATAGCTGCGTTGTCAACCGGGGCACCTATCGAAGTCTGCAGCGCAAGAAGTATATCTATATATACGTACATACATAGGTATAGTGTGTGCGTTGCGGTGCGTGCGTGCGTTCGTGCGCTCGGACTTTGATAGGTGCCCTGGTGAGTCAGTGCGATGTGCCCCGCATATCGTATGCAAGACGTCCGAGGTCGCGGCGTCGTTCGCCCTCGATGACGCTATATCTTGTCCGGTAGCTGCCGAACTATGATTGTATATGTAGTGCACGTATTATGTTGTTTATGTTGTCTGTTTCGTACGTGGTGGTTCACTTATTCTTCCATTCTACTAGATATCCGCCGTTCTCTTCACAATATTACTCACACTCTTGTCTCTCCACCTGTACTCACGTGTGATCCGTGTATGACAATTTTGTTTATGTATGCGCTCTGCCTTCCATAATATCTATCGTAATTCCATGGTATTGTAATAGTAAACTTATATCTAATACATTCATTTTTCCTCCTTTTTTTTATTTATATTTTTTACAGTATTCCCATAATCATTAATATTATAATTATTATTGCTACTATTATTACAATTTTAATTACCATTACAATATCATTATAATTTTGCGTGTATTATACTGATTATTATTATTATTCATATTCATATTATTATTATTGATAGTATTATTACTATTATTATCATTACAATTACCATTGATAACTTTTACTATAATTACAATTACCATTGCAATCTTGTTGTCATTTTGCATATATTTTCTTATTATTTCATAGTTCTTAACTTTATTCATTTTTCTTCTTTAACGACGAGATTCCCTTTATTACGTTTTGCGTCTTCATGTGGACTCGCGACCCTTGGGAGATGCTTCTGTCCCCCATTGAAGTTTATGTAAGTATCGGTAAAGACTACCGGAATGTTAATTAGGTGTCTTGGAGCCCGCTTCTTCATTCCGATGGGTGTTGGCTGTGGCGCTGAGGGATTGGTTGCCGTAGTCCCGCCTCTTGCTGCATTGTCTCTGCGTTGTCTACCTGCGAACATTCTAGCTAGAT
>JAPYYV010029755.1:0-10951 GCA_030522625.1 Copidosoma aretas | reverse complement strand
GGGGAACATTGGTAGACTTACCACTGGGCAGATTCGTTTCGCCGACGCAGCGTTTTCCTCTCCTCCGCCTGGTGCATCGATAACCCAGGGGGGTTGGGGGGGGGGGGGTTTCACCGACCGTGGTTGTGGTTTCTCTTTGCTTCTGGGCTGCGTAGGTTCATACATTTTTGTTTGTTTTTTACTCTCGTTTCGCGAGATTCGGGTACTTATGGATGATTGAAAACCACACGAGACGCGAGGTCTTCTTTGGTTTCAAAAAATCAAGGTGGAACTCGCGAAATACGACTACTGTGATGAGTCGAAATAAAAGTACAGGCATTCCTGTTAACCGATCCGCGACGCGATTCAAAGTATTTTTAATCGCCAATAAAGACCCGATTTCCTAATTCAAAATTCTTCTAAAAATCTTCCGAGCTCCAAGTCGAGATGAATCAGAGCTTATTTTGCTTTCATAGTCCCAAGATTATATGGTCAGACTTGGCAACGCATGTTATCAACCTAAACCATTATTTTACGATACGTATACGTGTATATGGAAATCGACGATAAATTTTGCTTCCTCACAGAGAAAGCTTTGTATCCGTAAAAAATTTAGATTTCTTGAAAACATGTCTGTAATTTTTTTTACCTTGTATAGAATGATAATACATCATTGTCTTAAATGTGTGTATGCGTGAGTGTGTGCGTGTGTTTGTGTGTCTATGTAATCAGTCATATCTTAGAAACCCTCCGACCGATTTTTATGATGGATTAAAATGATTGGTTTCATACCCTCATAGGGGCTCGGAAAAAAAATTTCAAGTTTCATACCTTTTTAAAATTGTCATACCTATTTTTGATGTCCAAAAAGCGGTTATTTGCTATTTCCGGGGTGGAGGAATAAATTTTGATTTTCTAAAGAATTATATCTCGTAGAGAATTAAAATAATTTTATTTTTCATCTCAAATCATCTTCTAGGCTATTAACTCATCATATTTATTGTAGGATCGTCTCACAATTACGTTGATGAAGAGCTTGAGAAATTCATTCGAAAAATGCAGACGCTTTAAATTGAAGAAAAAAATTGTTTATGTACGAGCAAGAATCGGTTCTATGAGCAGAAATCCAAATAAACCTGATCCTGGCAATTTGACAAGAAAGTAAAAATCTATAATATTTCAAAATCACCTTCTTTGATCATATATTTGCATAAAAATTTCATGCAGCTGCTGTTATTTAAGTAAAATTTATATGTAACAAGTAAAAAAATCTGTTACATCGATAAATTTTCTAAGGCCTTTTTTTCATTTTTAAAAAATTATCTGTATCTCTCCAACAAAGGCATCACTAATGTCGTCTGAGCCAGACGGTCTGACATTAACCGTAGAAAAATTCATTTTGTTTTGTCATAAGCGATGTCCCTCTAATCACTTCTAAAAATCGCCTCTCGTATACGCACTTTTCTCTGATAGCTGTCAAATCTATTCATAAACGCCTTGATTGCAGTTTCTCATCAATCTGGAAGATAGTATGCGTGAATTAATTGAACAACAGCGACGTTATGATAGCATTTTAAAATACATTTCTGATCTTATTAGGATAGAATGCAGGGCTTGGAAAGCAGTAAAGTTGTTTCAATATGTTAAGAAAAATAAATTACGATTTTTGTGGTGATCATTAATGACACGCCCTTCTATTTTCCTACTAAGGTGATGGAATTAGCTCGCAAGATAAGCTCATGGCGGATTGACTGCTACTGCAATAATACAATGTTAAATTTAATGAAGAAAAACAAACTATTATTTGAATGGGGCAAATTTTGAAACAATGATAATAATTCCAAGTATGAAATGTGATTATTCTAATTTATACATATTTACGCAACAGTTACAACACTCAATTAAAAAAAGATTAATGCTAACTCATTCCAAAAACTAATCGATACAACTCAAGGCACTATTTAAATTTTTCAAACCAAATATACTCTATCTATGGATGCAAGCAGTTATGCGTCTAGCAACGTACTTAGTCAATGTCAATAATGCACGCTCTGGCATCATTGTATTTGTCAGGATTAATTCTGAAGGATACACCCGTATATTTGCATCTTACATACTAACGTGTCGAGAAAAATATAACTTATTTAAAGTATAGATTGAAAATTGGTCACCAAAAAGATGTTGTTGATAAAAAATATTTTCAAAAAATTTACAAGGCACGCTTATCTTGCCCTGGTAAGTTAGAAAATACGAATTATGTCTTACCGCTTATTCTACAACTACTCTATAGTCGGTCAGATAGGAAGTGGAGAGCTTGCAAAAGCTTCATACGCATCATATATCGAAAGAAAAGTTCTCTGTAATACCACATAAAGGCCAGTACCACATATAAGACTTACCGACATTTAGGATTGTAAGATATGGACTCCAGTAGTTATTGATGTTTTTTCAAAATAATTTATTACAATATTACAATTTATGTGATTTCCAATAAGATGTCATGAAATAGTTAGTATTATACATTTTTTGAATGATTAGCTAAACTTAAATTTCAATAGAACGGTCGTCAGATTAGAGGAAAAGTTTATGAACTACCTACTCTTTCAAACAAAGCTTCCACTGTCCATACTAAAAATTATAATGTCAAAAATAGAAGAAACAACAGAATCATATTCTATAGTTTGTAACCATCGAATTGGTAAAAAAAGTTAAAGTATATTACTACACATACAATGTACAAAATCAGATTTTGATCCTCACAGCTAATTAAAACATTAGCTACAGCATAAGTATCTCATATAGTTTTTATTTATTTATTCATATGGACTTTGATAAATTCTTAATAATATTCAGAATAATTTTTAAATTACCTTCACTAGCAAATTAAAGGTGTATATTTATAGATTAAATATTTTCTCGAAATTGTCAATTAAACTAGTAGTCATTTTTAACGATATAAATTGAAAATTTGTGTGAATAGATGAATGAGTTTCAAATATTTTCAGGCATTAAAAATATGTACAGAAACTGAATCTAATCAAATATATCCAAAATTCTGATAGTTTTAAAGTTACCTGCACTAAAAAAATACATACGTAGTTAATATAGACAATAGACTGTGTGCAAAAATGTGCGGGACCAACAATAGCTTTAATGATATTTAGTTTACTAACAATACTATAATAAATTATACCCGTGTACGAGACTTTCCCGAAAACGAGCCGAGCCGGTCCCGATTTAAAATATTAGAATAAAACTTTGATGGTTCACCTGTGAAAATGTATTGTAAAATAAATCGCCAAGACTTGATAGACAAACAAGATATTAAAATATGACACCATATTATCGATTTTAGATTTTTTTTAACTTTTCCACAGTTACGTGTCAGTTGAAGTGGGCATTTTTTAAACGCTTTGTTTATAATTTGTTTTGAATATATAAATATACACACCGACTGTAAAGAAATATTATATGAAACTGGATGACTTTAGAGGAATCACCATTTTTTCAGAACTTGATATTATTTAGTTCGTTCGTTTTGATAATAAATAGTGAAAAGCCGGCTTGTGAAAGCATCCATCCGTGATAATTTACTCCGAACGAATCGTTAAGCATAAAAAATTAATGAATAAACTGTTGAATCATAGCTTGGCTGTGTAATGGGATTCTAAAATCTTACATAATGTAGGGGTTGTGAGATATAAATATCTTGGTTGAAAGAGCTTGAAGGCAAAAGGTTTTCAAATTATTTGCAATGTATAGTGGTGCACTTAAAGTGCTGGTACCAGTGCCTGTAGAGAAGACATAATTTTATATTTCAAAATGATTACTGTATTTGGCTTATGTATTTTTTTACAATGCATCTCCCTCTCCCCCGACCTTATTTTAATTGGGTTTGCATGGATTTTCTATTATTTTATAATCCCATTCTAGAAAATGATCATCATTGAAAAACATTGAAAACGTACTTTGCAAGATGCCGAAAATACTGAAACTCTGAGTACATAGAGCAATAAAACTAATAATGGGGGATTTCCGATTACACGCGCCGATTATGGCACAGTAACAAATGATAAAAATAATGTACCACCAACAGCTTCAAAATACATGTAACAATGATTCAACTAAAAAAAATTTTGTATTTACATTAATTAGATACAGCCATTGAGCATTAAGTACGCGGAATTTCCAATTTCTGCTCGCTCTTTTGCAATCATAAGCATATTTAGTACATCCAACAGCTTAAAAACACCTATGACACAATTTTTTGATCGAACTTGAATCAATTAGATACATCCATTAGGTACTAAGTGCATGGAATTCCCAAACGCTCACATCTCGGTCTTTCAAATATTAGTTCAAAATAAAAGATGTGTGATACGATAGTTGTCTTATTCCCTGCACTTATCGAATGATTTACAACCACAGACAGTCCAGAACTACGATAAGGTAAGTTGAAAGTATAAAATAGATAGTATTACTTCGCTTGAAAATTCAGTGTCCCCGAACTATTTTGCCAAATCGAAAATGAGAGGTTTGATTTTTCTGTTGGCCGCCGTGGCTTGCGCCAGAGCCCAGTACTGCGATCTGCCGAGCTGTAGAGGAAAACCACACACTCTTTGTCAATATGTCAGTCGCTTGTTCTGTTTTTTTTTTTTTATATTTAAAAATATTCCCATTTCTCTATGATTTTAAAACGGGGTGTCACTTTGCAGTTGCAAATCACTCCAAAAAACATCTAAAACTCAAAGAAAACCATTTGCTCGTAAGCGAACAAAATGCTTTGGTCCTAACCGAACCATTTTTCAAACAACACATGCAGGAGAAAATTATAGGGTTTTTGACGAGAGCTCGGTTTTTGATCCTTGCGAGTAGGGGTTTTATGTATGCCAGAGTAATGACACTACGAACGATGAATAGAGACAGGACTGTAACCGAAATACCATACAAAAACTTTCAAAGACCCATTCTTGGTACACCTGATAGCCTTGAACTTGATGCGCTGAAACTTTATTCATGTAGACGGAACGATTGTGATATCCTAAATGTATAAATTCGTATTTCTAGACTCCCGAAAATAAATGCAGGGATCTTATCAAAAGTGGACTGTCATCGGATGAAATAGATCGAATCGTCAAGCTACACAATCAGCTGAGACAGAGAGTCGCCAGTGGACAAGAAACACGTGGATCCCCGGGCCCCCAACCACCAACGGCAACCGGAACAGTGCCCGATATCGTAAATGCTGTTTTTTACTTTCATACTTTTTATTTAAAAAAATGATGCTTATCTTAACTAATTATAAATCTTTGTTTTATTTGATCGAGAAAATTTGTTCAATCTACAAACTGCGCCAGTAATACAATAATGTTACAATTATATTTTACTTCATCTTTAGATGTGGGATGATGAAATCGCTAATATAGCTCAGTATTGGGCCGACCAAGATCAGTATTGGGTGGATCAGTGGGAGGTGGGTGAGGATCAATGCAGTATTGCGCGTAGGGCGATTTATTAGTGATGAGCGCTATCAATTATTTTTTTTTTTTTTTTTTTTATTATCATTTTATCAACATTAGAGCGGATGCAAAAATGTATAGTTTTCTTGCAAATCTTGTTTACTTAAGTTATTGAGACAAAAATTTGAAACTTTATTAATATAATAATACTATTTTTAGCAACAGACTCAGTTGGTCAAAACATTGCTCTTCGATGGGATATTACTCCTACCGATGTTGAAGATTCGGTTCAGGATTGGTACAATGAAGTAGATGACTTCAACGGACGTACATTACAAGGCGTTCCCGACAAAGTAGTTGGTCATTATGTCATAATGACTAATGGTGAATACAAAAAAATCGGATGTGGAGCTGTTAGATATAATAAGAATAGGCTTCAACATTTGTATCTGGTCTGTAATTACGCTCGAGGTAATAAAATTAGTAGCGCTTAAGTTGACTAAACTGGCGGTACCAATCATACTGAAACACAAATCCAGCGTACCTATATTTTACCAATGGCCAACAAGTTCCCAAATAAAAGTACGAAAATGCCAAAAAAAATTCTAAACGGGTTTAAATAAAATTCTTACTCGTCGTTTACTTGATATAATGATGAATGATATGTGGCAGAATGAAAGTTGAATAATTTACGTAAAAAATGTCTTCTACGTTTTTTACTCATCGCTATACATATATCTAAGTTTAAATTGTAAGAGCATATATATATATATATTATGCATTGTTTTTTTTCTTGTTTACGTAACAATTAATTATTTCTAAAATACTGCATGAATTGAATTTTGATGTGTAATACTAAATGCATTTTTTCAGTCCACCCATGAAATTAACATACCAAGTTATGAAATGCTTTATTGGTATTTCATCTCACGGAAATAATAAAAAAATGTTGAAAACGCGTTTTTTTTACGTAAATAAAGAATGACAATGCGGGATCACGTTGTAATTTGGGAGTCAAAGACCCGCTGTGCATTTAAAATAAAATAAAATACAAAACTATCAATCTGATTAAAATAGAAAAATATTAAATTTCAATCTGTAATATAATTCATGTGTTTCAAATAAATGAATTCTTTGAAAAATAATATAAAAAATGGTTTTACTTATTATTGCGAGATGTTATCAATCCACGACAAAGTTACTCGTGTATAAAATACAGTAGATTTTATAAAATTCACTCTTCTATAGGTAGCGCGTTGCGACATCGAAAGGTGGTTATTTTATTTTTCTGATACTCCAATACAACCGCGACGTTGTACAGAGATAATTAATACTCGAAGGTTCGTGTGCAATTGAGAAAATTGACAGCTTGGAATGGAAAAAAAATATCAACGAATGCTTCTTTTGAAAGAAACATGATGGTGTATAAAATAAGTGTAAGAACTAAACAAAATGTAATACCTGGCATTAATCCGCAGAAAATTTACCTGCTCAAAAATGCAGCAGCAGTCCCATTATACCTGCAAAATCCAGTCCTTCGCGTTGTTTCAGCTATTTGTTTGTCCATTGATGTGTACCTCCATACAACCGATCGACCGATCGAATAATTTATCGACCCATCGTTCGTCGGTTTTCCCTCTTTCCTATTTCAACACCTATATCAGAGTAATAGTCCATCGGACTGGCTCTCTCTTCACTGGAAAAAAGTTGGGCAGACTGTCCATCCAACTTTTTTCCAGTGCATATAATCCAAACATCTTGTACGCTACATTAGCACTTAAGCTTATAGCCCGGTGCTTTGGGAGCTTCTTTCGTAGACTCCACATTAACCGCAATAGTCTTATACCAGCCTGGAGCTGAAGAAGAAGCTATCGGCAAGGCGCTGTACATTATACATACCTACACCAGCGGCGAATATAGCAGAGCGCCGGGGCTGGTCCGCTTCTATTTTTAGAATGTGGGTCACCCATAAACCCCGAGGAGCTTGTCCCGTGACGTCACGGGAGCGCGCGCGCGGTCGTCCTAGCAACAGGGACGCAGCAGGGTCAACTACCTTACGCAACTGCAGCTAGCCCCCTGCGCCCGTGCAGTGCTGTAATCAACTTCTTGCTTCCGTCGTGACTGGTGTTCGATCGACTTTCGAATTCGTTGGAACCAAAGTTGGTTGGGAAATTTTTGCTCAACAGTACCACTCGAGCGATTACGAAACAAGGTTTTTTGGTCGAAAGATACGCGATTAAGTATATTTTTGAAAGAACGCGCCTGTCCCTGTGACGCGTGTTATAGGTTGAAACAAAGTCGGTTTGATTTGGTGCCGCGGCTGTTTAAAGAGGAGCGAACAAACATCGCTGATCGTGAGATTTTGTGGATATTTAACCGGAAATTCGTAAGTTTTCGTGAAATCGCTGTGACTTTTGATGGGGCGCACGAAATTCAAGAAACATGTTTGTTTTAATCGATCGAACTTTATGTCTGGTTTTATTTAAGCTAAGTATGGATTCTCAACTATTGTTTGCTACTTCGCCGCCAGCGTTGGAAGTAGAAGTAGGATCGACATTTGCCGGCGTGTCTCACGCGAAAAGGCTTTTTGCACCAAACGCAGAGACACGTGTCTCTTATTTTAGCTAAACAGTGATGGAAAAAAAGTTTCGATATATTGCTTCTAACTGAGAAAAAAAAACGGACTTTGACTTTGGGGTGTCGGAACTGACATTTCGAGCTTTGGAGTGCTCTTACAATTCGTAGACAAAACACGAGGCATTTTCGCTGACAAAATATCTATTGCCATCAAATGGCATGAAAAAAATTGTTGTCGTACCTGTACAAGTACAGCTAGCAATCATCCTAGGGAAGGGGGCTGGAACTGACCAACATTTTTGTTCGCGCAAAAAACGAAAATTCAAACACCTGGCTGTTTAAGAGTTTCAAACTTTTTACAGTACTGGCATATGCATTAGTTTACTATAGGTATGTACTTCAAAATGTTACCGGTACATAGTAGAGCTAAACTTAGAAGTGCGTTTTTCAATGCAATATGTGTTCACACCATGATTTTAGAACAAAATGTATGCAGTCAAAGATCTACTCATCGGTTGATGATTAACTTAACTAAAGTACATATTTAATCCGGGAATACTAAAGTTGGTAATGTACAAGCGTGAGTTCGTCAAAAACGTTTTATTTTTCCCTGGTAGGAGCTTTTAAGGGCACAATTGAATTCGGGACACGGCTCGGAACTGATGATTGGCCCTATTTTCGCAATTTACTTGGTGGAGGAGGCAATAAATCGGACGGTAAGTTACGGTATACTTACTCACGTGCAAGAGTTTGCGTTCTATCTCGTTTGAGGTGCTTCGATTTGCGTTTCTTGTGCACTGATTCAGTAAAATATCGCGCCAAGCAACTGTTATTAGCCTCCGGTAAGTATTTCTTGATTATGTAAACGGTCATTTTTCTGCGACTCTCATCGACCTCTAGAGAAAAGTTAGGGAGGTCTTTTTAGAGTACGCAGTCGTCTTTGGCTTCAAAGTTTAGATTCTTTAAAATGTATTTTATTAATGACTGGGCTCACGGTAAAAGAAATATTTGACTAAAAATACTACACCTATTTCATTACTTATTACTTCATGCGTAGAAATCCTCTTTTCATATATTTCTACATGCATGAACTTCTTTTACAATATTAATCAGTTTATCTTACAATCAAATTTTATGAAAAAAAAAAAAACATTGAATTATCCAGGCAAGAAACTTTGTTATCATTTTGAGCGTTATAGTCTACAGCTATTAAAGGTAAATGTAAGCAAGCAAGTAAACGTTGTATTCAAAGAAGATAGTAATTTTTGTCTTGCTTCCCATTGTTAAAGGTTTGTATACTAATATTAGCACGAAAAAATGCACCTAAAAATACTATGCTATACAGGAATCATCGATTCAAACAATAAAAATTGAAAAATCAATGCTTTGTATACGGAATAAATTTATTGTTGGGAAAAATTTTTTTACATTTAAAAAAAGCATGCCAATGATTTTTTTTTTTCTTTTGCTTTTAATCTGTTTGATTGATGAGTACTTATTATGAATGTACTCGTAATACATCTTTTTTTTAATACCTTTTTTTCTTTACATCAACAAATGAACCTTCACCTATAGCTCTTAATCGAGTGAAAATTTTTTGTCACTACTATCCAGTCTAACAATTGTATGAGATAAAAAAAAAATGATACTTTGAATACCATAAAATGAGCTTGAAAAGTAGGTGATCTTGATCCAATTACCACATTATGTTGACAACATTGGATCCTATATTAATGAAACTTATAAATTAATAAGTACACTTACAAAATCTTTAAAATTACGTGGAAAGAATAACCATTTGGTAAATTTAGGACTCACTACATATAGTTAATTACTAAGGTTCTGACGTTGATACTTAAGCTTTAGTCGAAATAATAAGGCAATTGATCAGTTCTGTTTTGGCTTTTATAGCAAAATGAGTCCTCATTTCTCAAGATATATTTCAATAAGTTAGTTTACAAAAAGAATTACATATCCTCGTCGTTTGATTGAAAAATATTTCCCTCTCAGATAAGGTACGAAACAAGAATAGCCACAGAAAATAAAAGCTCTTCCCAGCTTTCCCCGGATATCCGATTTGAACAGTATAAACTGCCAATGCCATTCGTTTCCCCGAGCTCCACTCAGTCTTTACGATCGCACGTAAACAGTCCTTCAAAAATCCTCGGAACTAACTCTTGTCTATTGCTAGCTTCGCATATTTTCCAGTCACCCCTTACCCTTCGTACACACGTGTACACTTCTAAATTTCACCCTTTACCCTTCGTATACACGTGTAAGTTTATCACAAAATGACACACAAACTTGAGGAGGTTCTATGGCATAATTTTGGAATTGTTGCAAAGATATTATCAATTATAAAAATACCTTGATGAATCAGAAGTAAAATTATAAATTTTTAATATATTCGTCCTATTTTAATTCAGCAAGATCCGTTTTATTTGTCAAACGATTTCCGATAGGGTCAACGTGAGAATTTTTTCAGACTAATCAACGTGTCTAAAGTCAAGAGCAATACAAGGAATCGCGTGAAAACTTAAATCGCGTAACTCTTGTCACGTTGATTACTTCGAACATTTTTCCACTTGTTCGAAGAATAAAACGAGTCCTACTAAATAATCATCAAATGAAAATTTAAAAAAAACTTAACATTCGTTCATAAATCAAACAAATATTAATGACGAATGAAAAAAATTGCTTTCTTTCAAAAAAGACTCGCATCTTCCTACTGTCAAATTCGCCCACCAAACTCGCCAAGTAATCCTAGAACAAGGCCACGTACGACCGTCCCTCGACAATATTTCTCCCCGAAACACCCATCGATCGGCCCTAAAGACCCCCCCGCCCTTAAAAAAGAAAAAAAAACCCAAACTCACCGCTCGCTCCGACGCGACGATCGCCGCGGATATCGCGGAGCGCGGCTAATTATTTCCAGG
>JAPYYV010029721.1:0-10294 GCA_030522625.1 Copidosoma aretas | reverse complement strand
TAGAACGCGGCTTCTATACTCGATTCTTCGAACAGAATTATTTTTAAGCGTGTGTGTGTGTGTGCAATTACATTGCACCCACACATGCATACGCATTGATTTCATACCAAGCAAGTTCAAGCCTCTGTTGAAATTCATACTTGGTGCCCATCGAATCCCATCCTTCTCCTCATATCTTCCAAATTTTTCCTTTCCTACACTTCGCGCTCGTTATTATTGGAGGCACCAAGTATGAATTTCAACAGAGGCTTGAACTTGCTTGGTATGAAGTCAATGCGTATGCTTGTGTGGGTGCAATGTAATTGCACACACACACACACGCTTAAAAATAATTCTGTTCGAAGAATCGAGTATAGTAGCCGCGTTCTATATATTGAGTATTGAATAATCGAACAAGTTGTAGTGCGGGAGTTTAATTAAGTTTGAATTTTATAAGATCACTTTGGTTATCAATGTTTGTTCGCAAATATGTGTGTTAAAAAATACACTTTTGTAATCATTATTCAGACGTGAGAATTAGAATATTGAAAAATGGGGTTGGCGCGCTGAGCGTGCAGGGGTCGAAGCTCTACTACTATATATATATACATATGTCATGTATGATTATCCTAATATTTTTTTATATTCATTATCTTCGTGTACGTTTTCGAGATAATTATATCTGTTTGATTATAAGAATAGTTATTTAACACCTTTTTTTTTAATTTTTAATATTGACTATCCAAGTATTAGTCGCAAAAAATCAATTCTTCAGTCATTAAATGATATACTTAAATTTTTTTTTGTCTTTTTTTTATTACGTATTATTAGCATAAAGCTACCCAATAGGGCATATAGGTGTCTATCTAACATTGATTTAATAATCCTGAAATTCGTTTACGCATATAATTGTCTGTTAAAGTGCGAATCTTGCTCCTTCACTTACGGACACTAAGAAGATCTCGAAGATCACAAAAAAACTTTATAAACACTGATATTTCAAATGTAATAAAAATGGAATAATTAATTTAAATATACAGCACTTTATTCGTCGTGACAAAAAGAATATGATAATAGTATGATAAAAGAATGTTTTGTTTTTCAATTTGCTTAAAAGACGAACACATCTATATATACATATTTTGATAAACGGAACGAATGAAAACAGAAGTTGTTCTGAATGTGAAAGGTTTGTTTCGAATAATAAATATGTGAAGAGCCATCAAAATAAAGTACATAATAATAGTAAGTATTGGTCGAATTAAAAAATATATAATCTTGATTATAAAGTTTTCTATACATAATAATATGTTTTCAGAAAATTTGTCATCTAAATCATAAAAGGAAAGACAAGAAGTTATTTGGTAATATTCATCTAATTTTGCTCTTATTAAAAAATAAAATGAAAATTATATTTTAAAATAAGAATACAGTATTTGATTTTATAAGATCAGAATATCTAGTACATCCTTAAATACCGATTATAAATTTAAATACTAATATTTTGTTTCCAATACCGAAATTTAAATAGAAGATTGGCTCGCGCATAACGCAGGGGCGAAGCCCCACTATTATGCATATATATATATATATATGTATATGTATATATATATATATCTTCCTAAATTATATAGTTTATTTGTGTGGGTCGTAAGTAATAGCCCACTCTCGCCCCCCCGCGCCCCTCACACATTTTTTCACATACTTAAAAGTTAGGTAAAAATAAGATAAAAATATGCTGATTTTCAATGATTTTCTACAGTAAGTCTGACCCACCACGCCCCCACACCCTTTTCGGTCCGCCCCGCCACAGTCCTCCCTTATTATAGGGTAAAAATATCTTGTAAGTGTGACTTGCTTAAACGTATATTTATATAATCATCATACAATTTATACGATTATTTGTACATGCACTGGAACTAAAATTATATGTCTCCATGACGAAATTTTTATATTTCTGTAATTTTATCTCTTAAGTTTTGTGACATTATTGTCAATATTAAAATGTAGGGTAAAAAATTTTCAGTACAAAGTAAACATTTGGGAAGAGGGGGGGGGAGGTGGTAGGGATGGGGCGGTGGGTTGGGGGGGGTCAAAGGGGGGGTTGGGGGGGGGGGGGGGCGGTCTGATCGCCAGACCCACCAAAATCACAATATATTATAGAATGATATGTATATTTACTAGTAAAGCTTCGCCCCTGGAACGCTTTGCGTGGCAACTCCTATGTTTTTATATATTTGTTTACATGTCTAAATAGCGAATACAGAAATTTATTATTCATTACATTTATGCGGACTCACGTAGATAACCAAACTGGACATACAAAAATATGCTTGGAAATTAAACTAATGTACTGAATACAAGAAATTATTTCACAGTTTGAGCAAACTATTTTTACTCATTCGATACTAATAAATGACTACAATCGGTATTATGGGTTAGGATTAATACATATGTATATGTTCGTAATATTTATAGAATAATTATTGTTATATAAATAGTCACGCTCTTTTTTTTTATCGTTTAAGATAATTTTAAAATCCATTATAATGTGATTCCATAAGACGATAACAATTAAAAATTCTTACCTTATATTAGTGAAGAAAAAATAGTTCATTATTTGTAACTTGTACACATTTTTACGTTATATTACATTTCTCTGTCCTGTGTCATAACTAATTAAAATAAATTCACCTTAAGATAATACTAAAAGTGTCTGATAGAATATTCATACACTATAGCTTAACATGAATCATCTTTATATTTATTAACATAGAGTCATTTAAGAATCGCTGTTCACATTGACTTGATATTAATTTAAAGGCACAACATATCATTCTACGTTAAGGTTTTGCTCTGCGGTCACTAATTTAATTATACTCTCATATATTTTTATATATTGTCTACCTATTTCCTCGCACAATGGTTATAGCTCTCTTCTGCATATCTATACATATTCTTTTAAATACGTAATATATACTTATCTACATTTTCTCTTTTTCAACTTTTACTGTGGGCCTACATTTCACCATTTAACACCCTCTTTTTTTTGTCCTTTCTACAGTCCTACATCTCAGACTTCATCTTTTCTCTCTTAAATCCCCTGCTTAGTCTTCCTTTTTCTAGTATGTATCTCTTTCTTGTTTGCCTTTTATCTGATCAAAACATTTGTCAGCTACCGTCTTGTTTTTTTCTGTTTCCTGAATATTAAAGACTTCCTAGTCCTTGTTAAACTCCATATAATTTTCTCAAGCTTTTTTTTTGCGGTGGCTCTTTTTATAATTGCTATTGTTACCCCATCTTCCAAGTTTCGATACCCTACTTCAACTACTTTTCCCTATTTAGTAGTATTTTTATTGATCATACTCAATCATTATTCCATTAATCATACGTATGGCTACCTGCTTCTATCTATTTTTGAGCTGCGTAAGAAGTAATTTTCTTGTTTTCTTCTTATGTATACTTTTCGACACCCCTTATGCTTCTTATTTACATCGATGTATGGTGTGCTTGCTTGCAAACAGAAAATTTTTTTTTTAAATGGGCCTTCGTTTTTTTGTACTTATTTTTTTCATCGCCCTGCCCTTGCAACGTATAATCAACCTTATCGTATCATTAAAACCATAAGAAAAAGTTGTTAATTTAAACTTTTTCCTTTCTCTCTTTTTCTTAAGCCATAAGCTGTGTTGACAGCCCTTTGTATACTACCAGTTGTTTTTTCTCCCTGCGACAAGAAGACATTTTTGGTAAGAACCACACTTTGAGATCCTAATACTTGTTCACGCCAGACGTGAACTTGTAGATTTAATTTTCAATTTCATTTTAGTTTAGTATTTTCCATTTAATTTTCTAGCTACAATTCTTAAAATTTATAACGATTGCTGTATATATATTTAAGTTCGAACATTATCTTTTGAATGGCTTCTCACTTATGCAATAACATATTTGCTTTAATAACACCTTTGCTTTGATTTCAAAGCATCAGTTCAACTTTCAATTTTCTTATGTCTACTATTAAATTGTAATTCTTTGTTGTGAATCAAATGTATGTATATATTGTATAAGTATGAAAAATACCTAGTATATAAGTTTGTACATATTTAAATATTATCTACACTATAAAGTATGAATCAGATTAGATATCTAAACCTGCTACGAGTAAACACCTATTTTCTCGAGCAACCGCTGTTATACACTCATACGCTATACTCAAACGCTACTAAATTTTAAACCGCTAAAACAACAAGTTTTCTTTTTCAACCAAGTCTTTTCCTCCCTAAGTTCCTGAACAAAATAAATAAAGATCCCCGCGTTCGGCAAGTGCTCGACTTGACCGTAACATTTTGGTAGCAGAGCGTAAGGTTCGGGATTATGGCGGGCAGCATGGCATCTTCAGCTCAAAAGCTCATAGCACGGCAAAGAGATCTGCAGAAAGCAATTAAAAATGCCTATGGAATCTTGCAAAAGCTGGGCACAGCGAGTCTTCCAAACGCTGTCATCACTATTCACATGAACAATCTACAGACTAACTGGAATGAATTCAAGGCCAATCATTTTTCTCTTCTTGGCTTGGAGGACGATTTAAGAAAGGAGGCTTATATTACCGACGATGCATACGCCGAAACCGAGGAGTCTTACCTGAACAGTCTGACCACCATGCTGTTGCTTCTCGTGAAGTACCCTGCACCGATTCTTCCGACTGCCGCGTCGTCGTCTCATCATCACGCAAGCTGTCCGAGATCAAGTTGCCGACCTTCGCGGGTGACTACAAGTTCTGGCCAGAGTTCCGTGACTTGTTTGTTTCCGGTGTCTCCTCAAGCTCGTCGTTAAAAAATGTAGATAAACTGTTTTATTTAAAAACAAGTCTTGCTGGGGAAGCAGCAGAGCTTGTCCGCAACACAACTCTCAAAGGCGATAATTTCCAACGGACTTGGGACGCGCTAAAGGACGCGTATGAGGTATCATACGTGCAAGTTGACGCGCTGTTAAAGAGTTTTCTTCTCGATGAAAAACGTCAGTGGTGAGAGTGTGGTAGAGCTTTGTCGAGTGCTGTCAACAGCCAAGAACCTTATCGAGGGCCTAAAAAACCTAAAACGGCTGACTATCTCAGATGACATCATTGTCTTCGTTATCGCTAGTAGACTTGATGCAACGACTCGTCGCGATTGGGAAAAATCGCTCGGAACTTTGAGACAGCCAGCTGCATTCTGTCAGCTGACTAAATCCCTCGAGGGACGCATCCTGACGCTGTCAAGCGTAGCCTCGAGCAATGGGAAGGGGCAGCGATCAACGGGCATGCATGTGCATCAAGAATCATGGGCATTAAAGGTTCCGGCATGTTCTCTCTGCTCCTTGCGTCATCAGCTTTGGACGTTCGAGGCCTTCAAAGTCAAGACTCTAGCGCAACGTAGAGAATTTGTTGTCGAAAGGCGGTTGTGCGAGAACTGCTTGGGCTCTCACGCTGCTCCTAGCTGTCGCTCCAGGAAGTCTTGCCTCGTCTGTGGGGCCAAGCACCATACGTACATACACGTTGACGCCTCTACAGACACTTATGCAGCTGTAGTCTCTGCGAATGCATCCGTGCCGATTAGATGTTACGAGTCACTCAACGTTTTGGTGAGCGATACTTCATCCTTTGCGCCAACTTTATTGCCAACAGCATGGGTTAGCGTAGTGGGAGCCCATGGTCAGGAACATCGTATTCGTGTGCTGATCGATCAGGGCTTACAGTGTTCGTTCCTGACTCAACGCTTAGCTAACACGCTACAGCTTCCACGCGCCTCTGCTTGTGTGTCGATCGACAGAGTGGGTGGAGTCTATCCTGCAACAGCCCTTGGCCAGAGTAAGGTCACCGTAAAGTCTCGCTGTACACCGTTTTCTCTTGATGTTGACGTGCTATTGCTTAAAACAGTGACGTCATATCAACCACGAGTGCATCGGCCTGCCGACGGCTGGCCTTATCTACGCGACCTGCAGCTAGCTGACCGTCTAGACTTGCCATCTAGTGAGCCGATCAAACTGTTATTAGGCACTGCAGTGTACGCTCAGATCCTTCGACTTGGTCTTCGTCAGCCTCAGCGCCCCGATGCACCCATCGCCCAGCAGACTACGTTTGGGTAAACAGATCGTTTTTTATCCTTTCTTTGTTCCTTTAAATTAAGGTTTTTTTTTCCTACTTCCAGCCAATTTCTTGCATAATTTTTATCTTAGTTTATCAGCATCTGCTTTGTGGATTTGGAATGCTCGGAAAAGAATTTTCAATAATAACAAGACGAATATGGATTTTAGCTGAAAAAAATATTGCTAAATAATGAGAAAGATTTTCAAATACAATGCAACATGTACAACGATGCAATGGATACTTTAGAAAAAAAAAATATTGAATGAATTAAAATTTCATCAAACTTCCTCATATCTCCTCTTACGGTTAATTGTACGTTTCCCTCTTAGGGATTAATAATCTACAAAAATTAACATACAAAATTAGACAAACAATAAATTCGAGCTAAATATGATTGTTTAAAGAAAAAATTTTATCTGCAATTTTTAAATATAAAAGGTAAATTATTAGTTTACGAACGACTTTTTTTGGTGGCTGGGATGCGATGGCTTCCACATTTTTAATAAAAAAATTTTTCGAATCCAGTGCACCATAGTAGTGTTTTAAAAGTGAAATAAATCAAGAGAGTATTATTGTTATGTAGCATTATCACACTATTCTTGATCCCATCTTACTTAAAAGAGATAAGGAACAATACCAGTCCGACAAAGAAGCGGTAAAGGGGCGGCAAAGTAGCGGCCATGGGCGAGCAGAGGTGGACAGGAGGGGCTTAGGGCGGCAAACCACAGCCAAAAAATTTATTTTATGAGGTTAAATTAAGCTTAATAAGACAATTATACCAGGAGCGGTGGCAGTGGCGCGGCAATATGCGGAAATGGTTGGCCAGGAACGTGCAGCTGTAGATAGGTAGTCTCATCTAACATTAAAATCCCTACAAGTGTATGATATTGGAAATTAATATATGTATAGTTATGACTAAAAAAGTACAAAAGTGTTGTATTAGGTATTTTTAAAATCAGTTGAAATTGTTACTTTATACGAAGCAGACAAAAATCTCCAGAACAATATGTAAAATTACAAGCCCTTAAATTTGACGCTGTTGAAAACAAGAAAAACGTATGAATCAATATGGGTAACTGCTTCCTAACAGTGTACGAGCTGTATTTTGTAGCCATCTAACTTTGGAACAAATAATTGCTTATCAGCCTTTATAGTACATCCTAACAGAGTCAAGTTTGAAAATGTATATGTACATTTATTCAGAATAGCTTAATCACCGAAATACTAATTCTAAATGGTGCTACTGAAGCTTATAGACGGTATAAAATGCTTATCTCTCAGTAAACATAAAGCAGTAATATCTCCGGATGATTATCTTTCCAGTTGTATTATGTTTTTGGATATAGCTGGCAAGAAAAGGATAATGTCAAAGCATATTTCTGCATGGGAAGGAATAAAAGTACAGACTGCTTTGATCTTTGTCAATCATACGATAAAGTTTAAGAATACCTTAAAAGAGATAACGTTAAATTGTTTGCTTTATTTCGTTAGGATAGAGTTAATTAGAGAAATGAGTATAATGATCACGTAAATTCAGATATGCCATACATTTAATTTGAAGATTGGTGTTCCAGCTGCTGAAATGATGATAGATGTGTTTTTGTTGTCATTGACCAAGATAGACGAATATATAATGGTATATATAGAGAAGGTTTTAATAACTTAGCCAGAAATATAGGACGTAGATGGAATAATTTTGACAGTTTTCCTTGAAAAATTGATACATCAACCTTTATGAACAAGAAAAAGAAACAATTTATCAATTAGTTAAGGCAAAAGATGACGTTGAAAGGAAATATGAAGAGTTGAAGTTTGGAAGAAAAAAACTTAAATAAATTTTCAGTGTCTCTTTCATGCCGATCACAGATCCACTAGAGGGTATCGTTACTGAAACAAAAAAAAAAAGACAAAAACCGCTGCCAATCCATTGGCACAAAGCTTCCTCATATTTTTTCTTTGTTATCATTCTATCTTTCTGTAACTATATCTATTTAAAATATCATTCTTTATTAATATAAAAGCTCAAATTGAACAATAACGATCTTTTACATGAATTTGTATGCATGAATAATCCTCTACATTAAAAAACTTAAATTCTTTAAAAATGTATTCGTTTTAAGCTATCAAAATCAAACACTTGATGACAAAATTTCACTCGCAAACGGTATTATTTCAAATCGCTAGTAACTTTATACATTATTCTAGTAATTTTACTACACTTCACAAGATTCGGATTATCTCCACACTGTACGTAATAATTTTAAACTAATTTTTTTTACAGTTGATGAGAGAGAAGGATAAGTAATGAAGGCTGTATATTGATCGTTGTTAATGTGTAATTCCTGTACTAACTACTGTACTGCGTCACCTGTAAACTTATAACCATTAATAAAATATCTTTTGAAAATAAATTCTTATTTAGGATCTGCCTATGATCGTAACTTTTGCTGATAAAAACTTTTCTTTACAATCGAAAAATATACAAAACATAAAGTTATCATAGAAACATAGCGGAAGATCAAATTCTTAAAGCTATATTATATGTGCTAATTAGCAGGATACGATGGCTTAATCCATATTGTACGTCATTTTAGCGGATGATGACAGAAAAAATATTCAAGAATCATTTCTGTACCCTTTACTTTTTTTAAAGCATGGTGCGCTCTTGGAGGTAAAAAAAGGACTTGCTACTGATAAAAATTTTTATGCTTTATTGATCATAATCATTAATAATTCAATAAAAAATATTTTACTCAGAAGATTCGAAAAAACCATAAAAAAAAATCGTAGTAACGAAATCAAGGTATACAACTCAAATCTCTTTCTAGACAGCTAAAAGGATGAAAATAAATATGAATACATTTTTTTATCATCACAATTCTACACGTTTCTAACGAAGACATTACTGATTTTTCATAAAAAACTTAGTATTTCTTTCATAAAAACTAAAAACAAAATAACTCATCAAGATGATTCAAAATTAAAATTGAAGCTTGTTTAAAGCTTTATCGGATGTTACAATGAAGAAATTTAAGTAAGGTTTTTTACCCTTAAACGAGTAAGAAAAATCGTTTTTAACAATAAAAATCATTATAAAAACCTAAATGAGGTATAAAACTTCTAAGCGGTGGTTAAAATTTTAGAACAAAAATAATAAGTCTTGTTGGATTAAAATCAGTCAAATAAATCATAAGATATGACTGATTACATACATTGCATACTTACAACCACGCACACCCAGCTAATAAATTGTTTATTGTAACTAAATACGTTTTTTAATAAAAAAATTTATTGATCTTTTAAAATTCCTACCGTAAAATATCATAAAATAAGAATAAATAGCAAAAAAATTATTTTTTCTAAAAAAAATAGATTTTGAAAAATTGATATGATGAAATTAAAAAAATTATGAGGAAGCAGTATAGAGAAAACCCCGAATTCTTTTTTCAGCCGTAACAGGAATTAAAAAAAAAGCAAGAAGAAATTTGTATTCCAAAACGAAAAAATTCTGTCGTTATTGAAATTGACCTAAGACTTGCTGAGATATGACTGATTGTATACATTCCCCGTTTAAACTCACGCAAACCAAGCTACTAAATTTTTTAAATTTTAACTAAATACTTGCAGCGTCCCTTTCTGTATGGTTTCTTCGTGAGTAAGCGTTATGTCGAACAATAAACAAATTTACCGCGGAATACCCCAAATTGAGACCCAACACACAAGCATAGAATTTCGACTGTATGTTGGAGGGATGGTTCGAGTCCCAGCACAAAAGAAATATATAGATTTCACTTTTTCATACCGAGTTATTCTAATCATTAATTCTCATTCGCTTGTCGGATCTTTCACACATCACAGACATATGACTGTAATCTATAGGGAAAGATCTCTTTATTGATTTTCGCGGTTATTAAAATATCACTCTCCCTCGTACTTACATGTCTTAATGCAGCAATAATTCTTCTCCTAATTTATTCAATAATAATATAAATAAAAATAACAGACCTGCGTGTTATCTGAAAAGGGTAAGGTTCTTCCTAAATGAGCGTTTGATGAGTTTCTTATAATTTAAATAGATCAACCTTTATTTTCATTTTCTCAATTCATCTAGTACAAACTTTAATATGCATATGCGTTTTAATATAATAATAATTTTATTCACAAAAAAACCAAATACAATCTAAAAAGAAAATT
>JAPYYV010029718.1:0-11079 GCA_030522625.1 Copidosoma aretas | reverse complement strand
GGGGGGGGGGGGGGGGGGGGGGGGGGGAGTTGGGGGGGGGGGGGGGGGGGGGGGGGGGGAAATGTATACGGGGAACGGTCGTAATTGCGGGACTGCGGACGGGATCGAGGGGACGACGGGGCATTGCATTTATTATACGCGAAAGAGGATCCGAGGGACGGTCGGAAGAGGAGGGGCGCGGAGGAGCCCGGCGTCCAGTTGGCCCCGAGGGGAGAAGCACGGGCAAAGTGACAAAGTGCAATAATTGGCGTCATGCGTCTTCTGTAATTGCACCTAATAACGCTTCTAATTACCGTTCTGAAGTTAGTGGAAAATAACGATGGCTGCGTACGAGCGAGGCTAACATCTAGCATCGCGTCAATTAATACGGTGCTGAGGTATACAAGCTCCGGGGAAAAAGCTCCCCCCCGAGCTGCGGATTGATCGGCTCGCCTCGTTGAGGGATCGATTGGTTCGCGGGACGGTTGCGCGCGGGAAAAGTTTCGCGTTCTTTTGCAGGGTGTGCATCGCCGCCCTTTGCAAAATAGAACGCGATTCAGATTCCAACGATGGAGAGAACGAGTCGGAGCTTTGCACGAAAAACAATATGATCCTGAGTTTTGTCACCCACACGATTGTTTTAAATACTTTGCCTACAACCACGTGACACTTTTACACTACTTTTTGTAGCAGAAAGGCCGGGGAACGCGCTTTTTTTGCGCATAACTCTGAATCGTTTGCATTGTTGGGGTCAGCCCGACACGGAGGAAAAAGGTACAGGAATTTTGTCTGTGAAACAACGGAAAAGTTGTGACCGATAAATTTAAGCTGCGGGTAACTTTTAACGTAGCTTCGTGGTAAATTTTTTTTCTTTGCAAAAAATTTATTTTGGAGGTACAATTCGTTACGAAGCTACGATGAGAATTATATTCAAACTTCGTCGGTACAACTTTGCCGTAAAAATGCCTTCCACCTATCTTATTAGTGTCTTTTTCGAGGATGGGTGACGATTTTTTTTTTTCGCAAACAACGATCATACAATTCAATCTCGCGTGATATTTCACATTAGGCAACCAAAATAATATAGTGTTCCAATAAAATGGTATTAGTCATTCAAATAAATTCTTCTATTAATCGTTCAAATACTCAAAAACCAGCAAGTCGATTGCACATCCCCATCCCAAGCTTTTATATCCATCTGAAGTGATGGATGGTGTATATACATAACTCGAAGCGTCAAAAAAACGCACGCTCATGATATTTCACTCATAATACCGATAATCTGCGGATAATGCGGGATGGAGTCGATGATCACAGAGCGGCCGGCAATAAATTTCCGTATTTGCGCGATTCGAAACTCCTCCTGGAACTTCGTGTGTCAGCATTATTCCGCACAATGAAAGAGAGTGTACATATAATGTACGGGGTGGGGCAGGGTAGTTGGGCAAGGGATGTTGCTGCCGCTGCCGCTGCCGCTGCTCCGTTTCAAAGCGAAGGCGAGCGTGTATATACAGAGCAGCGGGCTCTCGCAATTTATTGTTGCGCCGTTTATCAATATTTTATTCAAGCCGCGGAAACGCGCCACCGCTGCCAGATAACGCTGCTGCCTCCGCCACGCGCGGGCCCATTCAAGCGGCGAGCGAAAATTTCGCCCGCGCATAAAGGGCTCCTCGATTTCTCCCTCCCTCTCCCGCGCGGTACGTGTGCACACGCACACCCGCGTCTCTCCTATCTCCCTTTCTTCTGTCTCCGCGCGCGCACACGCGCGCGTTTTTTTGGCGTTTCCTCTGCCATACCGCTTACTCTTTTCTCTTTTTTTTTTTGGGGGGGGGGGGGGGGGGGGCGGTGCTTTATCCACGCGATTCTGTTCTTTTTTTGTATTTTTTCCACGCGCATCGGTGAAAGTGTTTTTGCCTTTTGTTTGTCCTTAGTTCAGTTTACTGCGTACCCGTTGTTTCGCAGAGAGTTTATGGCCGTCACCCCTTCTCTGCTGAATCCATGGTTGTACTTTACGCTCTAAAAATATATTTCTGGAGAATAATACCGGTAAATCAAAGACGATTTCTGATCAATTTGTATTTTTTACGATACCTCAGCATACTGAAAGTTGCCGAATGAATTTTACCGCACGAAATGCTAGGAGACGTTTCACAGTGTTTCTTCTGGAGCTTATTTATCGATTAGCGATTGAAAATGTCCAGGAAAGTAATTCTTGAATTAAATTTTCGTAAAGAACTTTTGACAGAGGGCATAATGTCTTTGAGTATAGATTTGAATTTCAGTTGTATAAGTTTATGGGCCTTACAAAATATGAGTAACATTTTCGATTCACCTGGGGTAACGGTGCGATTACGACATTACGTGCGTGGGGTAATGTGTTGAGGCGCAGTGATGCAGCTCAGTTACGAAAGATGGGAACTGCAGTTCTGAGGTAGAATAATCCGCGGAGAAAGTACGCGGGTATAAGTTTGCACAATAATATTCAAATTTCCAATAGCTTCAGTGGTCCAATGGTAGAATGCTCGCTTGCCATGCGAGTGATCCGGGTTCGATTCCCGGCTGAAGCAAGACAATTTGTCACTTTTTTACCATTTTTTTACACTTTTTTTGCTGAACTTTTTTACTTTATTACTGGAATTCAACTCTTAGTGGCCATAAGATATGCGTTTGAACTGGTGGTGTTGACAGAAAGGGTAAAGTAAGTGAACTTCGCATTATGTAATCTGCACTAAAAGAGGGAAAAAAAATTTATCACTTACAAAAAATAGTATCAACTAATCAAACAAGTTTATAAACATATGTGTTTATTTATTTTAGTATATTTTCTTGTTTTAATCAAATATTTTCTTGACATTTGATCAAAGCTGGGAGAATCCGTAATTTGTAACTTGAAAAAATTAGTTGATTTTTGTAACATAAAAAATCAGAATAACTATTTGTGTGACTGAACCATTATTTTTATTTTATATTTGTAATTGATGGTAAAGATATTTTTATTCTAGAATAATAGATACTTTGAACCGATGAAAAAATCATTTAACTTTCGAGACTTTGGTTACAAGTAACTTGAAAAGTAACTAAATTAAATCAATTAAATCCCATGTAACAAAACAAAAAAACCGATATTAAAGTAATCATAAACGAAAAAATGTAACTTGTATCTACAATTTTGAGATTGTTGCTTTTATCTAATCAATTGTATCTTAGTTACATTAATACAGTTACTTGTAACTTGGATAATAACATTTTGATACTTTTTATATTGTACTAATTGATATTATTCTGATAAATATTTTCTTGATCTTAGTACACTTTTCTTCCAGTGCAGGATGATCTCTAACAAACATATTAAAAAAAATAGATTTATGGATAAAGTCGAAGCTTTGTAACAGAGGCACTAGTAAAGAGCGGGATTAACTTAGTTAGAGGAGAATGAAACTCATAACTTGGAGAAAAACTTAAAGACACACACACAAGTCAGAGTATACGAATAAAGAGATACAGTAACAGACACTCAAGGTCAAACACACAGACACCGAGTCTTAGTCACAAATGCGGAGAGACATTGATTGATCAACGATGTGATATAAGGTAGATTTTACGTTTTAGATGATTGTATTTAAAAGACTAAGTAGAAAAGATACGTAAATTAGGATGTAGAGACAAAAAAATAGCAATCTATCGCAAATATTCAAAATAATAACCAGACATCAATACCCAAAAAACGGTACACTGTTTTAGTATGGTGTAAGGACAGCAAAAAATACAGAAAAAAAAACGAAAGAAAAACGAAACAAGAACACGGAAACAAGGTATCCACGCTACAGATATACATATTTATTTTGAGCAGCCAAAACAGTATCTCAGGTGTAGATATACGATTATAAATGCAGAAAGAAATTAATAAAGAAATAAATATATGGCATAAAATAGACAGACTCAAAAACACAAAAACAAAGGAACAGAGACCAAGAATTAAGACATACAGACAAAGACGTGATACAAAAGCTCAAATACAAAAATGGCTTGAAAATGGAGACGGATACACAAAGATGGAGATACATTAAATGGAGAATTGATACTAAGGTAGAGACACAAAAAATAAACCAACTGACTTCGCGCTTAGACGTTGGTAAAACATCTTAATTCAACAGGTTATTAATAAATGTATTTATTAATAACCTGTTCGATAAAAAAACTATGGATAGGGACGATTTAATGATATGATAGGGGAGTTATAGTTATATAATAATGGAAACACAGTGATAAAGTAAACCAAAAATAAGTTGTATTTTTACAGACAGATTCAGTTACAGACATATGCAAAATGAAAATCATAAACTTAAAGTCTAAGATTGCACATTACAATATCGAGAAATCAATACTTAGGTAAACTATTCAATAAATATAGACAAAACAATAGAAACAATATCTAAAATAATAATGATATACACCTTAAGACACAAAAGAGGTTACGTAGATAAAGATTGTGCGACGTAACAATGATAAGTTCTAGTTCTAGAATAACTTAGTTGGAACACAAAAAAATCAGTAAAAATAATAGGAATACAAGAAAGAGACATACTGACAGAAATAAGGAGCTAGAGATACTGATCTTTGTAGTTTTGTTGCAAGAATATATTTTAGTACCGGAAAAATTAAGATACGTATGAAGAAGAAACATAACAAATACATGCAATGGAGAATCTGGAAAGAGAGGGACAGATGTATGAAATCAAAGTTACAAATATTTAGAGACATAGATATATAGATAGAAGATCACACATTAGAATAGTGTTTTGGAGATAGAAAAAATGATAGAGATGGTTCGGTACGTAAAAGGACGTAAATTCAGATGTCCCAATGCTGAATACTTTCACGGATGTGTAAGATTAGACAGGTTATGATCAAAAGATTTTACAAGCAAGACACAAAGATAACGGAATATTAAATTAGCTATTCAAAGACGCAGCTATGAGTTAAAAATATAGTACTATTTACTTGGTGCCAGAAATTTTAAGATGGATGCAAAATACATTAAAAATGAAGGTATAAAAACAGGGATACAAAGACAGATACATCTGTATAAGGCCTTGTAATACTAATATTATGTTACACGGACTAGGTCAACTTGATCATACCAAATCTTAATCAACCTTAACGTTACTTAACCACTCCATCCTTTAAAAACTTATCATCCTGTAAAGAGACGATAAAATTTAGTAAATTAAAAGTTATTTTTCATTGCAAAAGTATGTCATAAATCTGAGCACCCCACGAAAACGAGAATCAAATTCCGACGCAACAATAAATAATCCTCACAATAGTTTGTTGGAAAAAATATCCTTTTCCTCCTCATCTTCCATCCAATCAATGAATAATTGGTAATATTCCTTATCCCTATCAGACCCTATCCCTTTCAGATCCTTCCTCTCTTTCCACCCCTATATCCCAAAGTCTTTTCAATATATCTTTTTTATTTCAGTCTCTCTACCTCACTCTTCCTTCCGTCTTTTCCTTATACCTTGCGAAAGGAAGGAAAAAAAAAAAAAAAAAGTAGCGGCAGTGACTATAGCTGCAGAGAGTGAGGGAGCAAGGAGAAAAAAATGTTAGTGGGGGTAGAATTACGAGCGCTGCACCTTCCACAGGAATCGGCGAGCCAAATGAGAAAGAGGGGGAGGAATATACTCACGGTTTTCCTGGTTTCTGATCCTCCACTATTTCTACTACTGCAGTGCATGATCCTTTTCCTTTTCGAAAGAAACTTCTTTTCAAGCGTGGTAGACGTCGCGAATCAAGGTTTCAGATTTCCTTGAAGTTTCATAGTTATTTCAAGTCAGTAAGTTAGGAAAAGTATGCGTATAATCATGCCTGTTTATCAATTCCATCGATCGAGAATGTATCTCAACATCAAATATTCGAGAATGTACGACTTTTCTGAGAATCACTAACGTTGTGACGAAATTAAAAAAAATTTGGTTCTCGTTTATCATTGATAATTGTTTTTCAATACAGAACATCAATACATAAAAATACAATGACCACATTCCTTTTTAATTTGATCATTCTTCCATTCGATTCGATGTTTGTCATTGTTTATGAGTTGACTACAAAATTCACAAGGATTTGTTGTTTGTTACCTTGCTACATCCATGCCATAGATTGGATGACCAAAATCACTCTTAAATCACACGCTCCATCAACCGAACGGTAAAAAAAAGATTTGGAAAAGAGAAACAAAGTACAGTCATGCTCGAATGAAATACATCTCTGATCCATACCGGAGTAACAAAGAAGGCTTTCCACAACCGCATCCCGTCAGAGCACTTATCAGCACATTTTGCCCTCCCCCCACCCTCACGTAAAAAGGCGCACGACACGCACACCGAGCTCTCGCCGAGCGTCGCGCGTACCGTGTGATTTAGCAAGCTAGCCAGGACCTTCCCCCCCGGACCCATCCGCCTTTTTCATTCGCGTCCGCTAAAATCTCGCCAACTCCGGCTGTGCGGCTTTTTTGCGAACCTTCCCCGGCTTTGTGCGCTGGAAGGAAATGAGAGAGCAGGCGGAGGGGGAAGGGGGGGCTTACCCCGGGAGTCTTTGATACGAAGCGGATTCCCTCTGCCACTCGATCCACACGCACATCAGCCACGCAGGCACGACGAGCCCTTCCCATTGGCCGGGGAGCCACTCTTTTTGCCTCCTCCGACTCTCTTTCAAAGTCCGTATGATTAAGACTCCAATATTCAGTAAAACCTTTTCGTTGCCTCGCTCCTGCTGCGCAGGCACATACTTTTATGTTGCGCTCGTCTTACGCGCGACGAGAGTCGGGAATAAAGCAGAACCGTCCCCTCCCGCAGTATCGGCTCGACTATTGTATCAGCTAGGAGAGGATATTTCGGGGAGCTGGCGGAGGAAGAGAGGGTGCTCTAGATAAATATTGCAATAAAATTGCAGACTGACTTTTCCCTCGACCTTCCTCCTCGGAACACACACGCTCTCTCCCGTTCGCAAACGGATCGACGATTTTTAAATCATAGCGAAATTTCCTTCCCGATGGCGGGGCCGAGATTGAATCCGTTTCAAAGAGCCCGGCGCGCAGCCCGGAAAGCTTTCGCGAGATTTCCCGGGATCACTACCGCGGCGGCTCTTGCTCGTCCTTGTCCGCGAGCTGGAGGAAATATCTGCCCCAACGGGGTAGAAAGCTTCTGTAATAACACCGCGCGCATCAGTCACCCAGCTGGAGTCCGCGAGATTGAAAATTCCTCACTGTCCCTCGGGGGGGCCCTCCGAATTTTCCCGCAACACTTTATAAATCATCGTTATCGAATCTCCCAGCCGATTACGTTCGATCGAACCGGGAACCCCCGAAAAGACGAACTACGCAGCGACAAAAAAAAAAAACCAGGAGCCCCGAGACAATACGCACACGCGAGACGACGATATTTACTCTCGCGTCTGCGCCGACTGTGCAGACAGGCCGAAGGGCAGGAGAGGAGCCGTCGCGTCGGCATTCAAAGTCAAAAACTCAATCACACGCTCATTGAACCAGCAGCGCCCGCCCCACAGCCGATTACCGGCTCCGTCACCCCCCCCGGAAGAGAGCGGGCGCGCTCTCTCCGCAATCGAGAAAACACGGCAAACCCGAGCGGCGGCAGCGGCCGACACGTTCGTCCATCGATTCTTGAAGAGGCGGCGGCGGACCGGAGAAGACTGCACCACCGCCGGCGGCCCTGTACACACCAAGGGGTGCACTCGGCGCCCTCCTCTCCACCAAGTTCCGCAATTAAATTATCCCACGCTCGCCGACCGCAAAATCGGCCGGCCCTCCCTTCTTCCCTCCGGCTTCTCTCCCGCACTGCCGGCCCACCCGTCGGCTGTACATAAGTACTTGATAAGGCTCGCAGTCCGTAGGGAGGGGGGGGGGGGGATTACGGGGTGGTCGCGTGACGCCGGCTCCGTCTGTTTCCAGATATCCCTGTCTGAATTAATCATAATCGCGCGCGGTCCTGGTGTGTATACGCTCGATATCGAATGGGGGCGGCTCGGTCGCAGTGCCGGTGGCGCACACTCGCGCGCAGCAGCGCCCTCGTCAATGATTCAAGCTCCCCGCGACGGTCGAAGCCACCGCGACGACGCCCGGTAATTTGGCGCTGCAATCGATCCCCCGCGGCGGGGCTGTCCGTTCCCCTTCTCTTTCCGCGTCCGACTCGCGCGCTTTTCTTCCCCCGGGGCCGGGGAGCCCGTCCTCGCCCCCCCCCCCCCCTGTCCCTGGTGCGCTGCCGATTCGCCGTTCTCGCTCGCTTTCACCTTGAACCCCCCACTCCTCACAGACCCTCGGAGCCCGACGGTACTCGAGAGTCAACGAGGAGGACGACACAATGACGCGCGCTCTTGTGCATGCATGAAAGAACTTTCTAATAATTTGTACGGCTATTATTTCTGGACGGTGATTTAATGGACTCCCCCCCCTACCCCCCACTCGTTTTCCCGGACCGTAGCTAGGTGTACGCGAGGCGTTCGAATAGATTTCCATGTAATTGCGCCCCTCTTCCCCCGTTGCGATGATGTACGTTTATAGTCATGGAATCAAACGGGTCTACGGGTGTATAGAAGCGCCACGAGGAAGCGATGCATTACCGTAGTATCGTCGTCGTCGTCTCTCGAAACCTACACGTCCTTTGCTTCCTTTTTCCCCGCGGGCAAATACATATATATCTATACATCGCCTTGTATACGCCGAAGCTGTTTTTGCGGGGCTTAATCGCGCGGATGAGCTTTCGATTTACGAGCGCCCGATTGACTCGCCGCCGTTGCCGGTGGCAGCAGCGCCGGCCTCCGGAGAAATGTCACGAACTCGTACGTCACGAGGCCGCGAGCGGCTGAACGGTCCATGTTTTATTTATCGTGTGCGGTGCTTGTACGTACGGAGCGAGGCTCGCGAAAAGACCGACTGGTCGTACTTACGTGGAAGGCGATTTTTAAGGACAGAGGGGGGGATGTGGAGTCGCTCGTTTGCGGGATCGGGGCGATTCATGCGGGGAAAAGAGCGGATGTCTGATTCGTACCGGGATTCTCGGGGGATTCGTTCGACGACACGACTTGCGAGATAGTGCTTCTTTCGAATCTTTCTTCTCGTTGGAATTTTATAAATGTACGATTAGATTGTATACCAGCATTTTTAGTACGATAAATCGTCAATAGGATGGATTTCAGTGATAGGTTATTGACTCCACGAAATCATTTGAACACTCTTCATAAGAAGAGAGAGTCGGTTTTGTTTTTAAACACTTGTTTAGATTGAAACTGTCATAATGCGTAACAGAAAAATTAGAATTAATTTCTCTGAATATACGTAACTCAAGTATTATATCTCCGTATTCTTGAAACGATTGATTCCTAAAGAAATCAATATTGATTCTGTAAAATAATACATTAATTCTACTGGGTGTCTAATAAAATCGCTGTAAAATCATCGTGAAATCTTTATGAAATCATTATCAAATCACCGTGAAATCAGGTAATATTGAATAGCCCCTCCGGTTTCGGCTTCGGTTAGCAAAGGCAAGCGACTTTCCAAGTTAAATTTAGAAAACGCCGGATCCTGCACCCATCGCCACGGGGCAGAGGAGAAAAAGTTCTCGGATAAATACGATTCGCCCGGTTTTCCTCTGATTTTTCTCCCATCCCCCCTCCCCCCGTGCGCCCCTCTTCAAAGGAAGTTTTTCCCCCCGTCACTTCGTTACCACTGAAATTGCACTTTGATGAAAACGCCGGGGCCAGCACTTTTTCATCTTTCATCGCGGCCTCTCCCTAATGAAGTCCAACGTGATTACTTACGTCTCAATTCGCTCGCGAATCGGGAGAATCTGCGAAAAATCCACTTAGGCTCCCTTCCCTCCTTCGCCCTCCATTCCGAAATTCACCGACCCGCTCGAGCCACTATCCTCCCTCTCCTACATGTATACCTATCCACCAGAACCCAATCAGCATCGGGCGCGCGAAAAACGTCCTCCGGAAGATCACAACTCCGACGCAGCTTCACCGAACATCAGCTCGCGGGACTGAAGAACCACCCGGCGAGCTGTAGCAGCAACGCCGAGAGCACATATATCCCTCCGAGCGCCTAATTGCCCGGGAGAAACGAGATCGTGAGTTATGGCGGCACTAAACCGGGGGCGAATGATAATGAACACCGCGGCCGCCTCTCGTCCCTTGCTGTCTCTATTTTTGAAGCATCTGGTCGTTAAAACGCGACGCGTAGGTATACCCCGACGCGCGCGGGGAGGTACATCGAAGAGTCGAAAATAAGAGCCCGACGCGGGCCACCCCCCCCCCCCCCCCCTCCACCTCGAGGAGTAAAGGCACGGAAACGAGCGAAACGCAAAAAACGGGAGGGGAAAAAAGGCCCGCCTAGCAGCAGCGGAGAGTCCCGCGGGCAGGACTCTCCCTCTGTTCTTGTTTTAGCTAACTAAAAGATGCAAGGGGGGGGGGCGGCCTTGGAGGCGCGGAGAGATTTACCGCCGAAAGCGGTGGCCGAGAACGGAGGCGAAGAAGAAGCGTATACAGAGCGGGGGGAGGACCGGCGCGGATGAAAAGAAAGGGCCGGCGAAAGAGTTCGCAGCGGAGATTAAGTTTTCGAGGGAGCCCCCGAAATTAAATCCATTGTGAGAGCCTGTGTACGTGTATATATATATATATATATATATATATACGCGCGCGCGTCTAACGGCGGACGATACGGATGGCGAGTGGTGCGGGGAAGGGGTGGGCCACTACTTACACACCCGGACGAGCGCGACGATGGCGACAGCTGCCACGGGCCCGGTGCCCCGTTTCTGTGTATACTTATATACACCTCGGCCCTCGAGTGTACCTCCTGTACCCATGACTGCAGCTACGGGGTATATAGTCAAGAGCGCGCTAAGCCGATCGGCGAAAATCCGGCGACGCTCCTGTATACGGGTATAGTACGGTAGTGGTGCTGGAGCTGTGTGCGCTTTAAGTGCACTCCACCACCGGGGCTCCCCTCCGCATCGGCGTCCACGAACCCTCTATACACACGGTTTCCCGAGGTGCACCCAGTGCGGGTCGTCCTTGTCC
>JAPYYV010029716.1:0-13123 GCA_030522625.1 Copidosoma aretas | reverse complement strand
TTGCTTGCAAGCCATCGGCTTTGCATCCGTTTTCAGAGAGGTCAAACGCCCGACGGCGAACTTTCATTTTTTTAAAAATAAAAGCAACAAATACAACGCTGACATTCGTACACCATCATCGCGTGTACCTATGAGTATCGTGGAAACTAAAAAAAGGCCGCGGTGACGATAACGCGGGGGTTAAAAATAATACGCAAAAGGCTGCTGTCGGCTGTATGCCTTTTGCGCCGCCTCGGCTGACCTGGTTACGGTGCAGATGATAAGTGTACAAAGAACAGAGGCGTACATCGCATCGGTGTACTCTCGCGCGAAGCGCCGGCGTGTAGATAATATTGTACCAAGTATAAGTACTCGATGTACACGTAAAGTTGAGGCCGGATGGAAGATAGGAAAACCCAAAGCGTCATTATGATTGTAGAAATACTTGGACCGTACCTATACGTCCACCAGGACGTTCTTCCGGCGCTCGCCTCGCGCGGCTTTTTGCATTCATACACAGGTTTTTAGCGCGCCCATACTGTTTGCGCTGGAAGGGTTTTTCTACTGCACCCAAGTCAGATCAATCATGCGAGGAGTGGAATTCGGCACAGCCGGGCAAGTAACTTGTAATGCAAATTTGCTGTTCAACTATTCACGATTTATTTACAGTGCTTGATAATATTTACGTGTGATCAGGTGAAGCGAGCGGAGAGAAGCTTTCTCGGCCGCTGCGGTGCGCTAACTGGCCAAATGTGCTACGCAGATCACTATTTATTGACAAAGAATGTACGTTGTTAGCAAGGATTGCGAGAATCGGAAACGTTAGAGCTAACCTTTACAGTATAAAGCTTTGTACGAGTCATGAAATATATAAGGAATTCAACGGCTGGTACATTATACGTTGCTCGTTTGAACGTAAGGAGCAAATTTCATGGCAAATAAATGCTTATTAGTCGATGCAACAATAAGTAATATCTCGCACACCAAGTAAAAGTTAATTCTTAACTGAACACATACCTCGAGGGCTTGTTCGACAGTGTTTTTTTTTTTATGCGTCGAGCCTACATATACGAGGAGCGATGAAAAGATGTATTGGTGAAAAAAAGCTCACATCATACGGGTATATAACAGAGCGCGGCTTCTTTTCGTCCTCCGCGCGAACGCGGAAATCGCCAGAGCTCGAGCCGCGCCGGAAATGAATTTGCTCGTTTCGTCGATCGGGGGAAAAAGTTGTCTGCCGGCTCTCTGGTGATGCTGGCCTAGATCCAGCCCCCTAGCTATGCGCACTTCGTCGTCGGATGCGGCCCATCCCGAGCGGACGAGTGATTTAGCTCTGCCAGTGCTGGGATTTAATTATCGTCTTTTCGTTTCGATTATTGGTAATGCTGTATTCGAAGGATAATAGTGTTATGTCGCGGGAGCGGCTGGTGTGGTGCGGTCGGTAGAAGAGCCGGGGGTTCGTCGTGCGACTGCAGCGAAGCTCGACTGGTTCTCGAGACACGTCGCGTTTGTCGACTGAGAGTTGGAACAAGAGGATGCCCGTTGAAATTACTGTAAAACGTAATAATAACGTATCATGAGGCACGCATCTCTTTTTTCCTACCTCGGGCACTTTTGCAACCCCGGCGCACCTTCGACCAGGGCGAGATGCACATTCGGGGCGAAACCTACTATTTTGCGGTAATAGTTGTATCATCTTTATCGGTTTTCAAATTCAACTTTGCCGATTTTGTCGCTTTGCCGATTTTTTCGATACGGGCCAAGCTGCGCTTGCTTGTGTTTTTTTACCCCAATAGGATGAAGGAATATATACCTCTTGTGAAAGTTGACAGATATTTGAGTTGATAAGTAGGCATGTACTTTGTGGGACCAAATTTGAAATAATTTTATAGGCAACATTCTGGAAATTTTTTTCTTTACTTACTACAATGGTACTTACTCCCATGGATTTTAAAGAAAGGGTTTTTGTCATTACTTGAATAACGGCGGAAATCTACGGATGTATATGATAAAACCTACCAATAAATTTAATATAAATCGAAACAATAATATGGTTGTATTAGAATTGAAGCCAGCGTGGTTAAATTTACTCGGAGCGTATAATGCCGTGAAACATTCAAAAATAAAAAAAAATCGAACAATGTTGAGCAATAAAATACCAGGGATAGTAATAAAACTATTCTGTTTTTTTGATTTTTCTCAATTTTTGGCCACAGAAACTAAAGTATTTGGTACTCATTCTTTTGAAAATTGTAAAAAAATAGGCTGAATTTAAAAACCAAGTTCATATTTCTATTCATTTATTTATTTTGAAGTTATTGCAAAAGAAACGAAATTACCGTTATTCAGAGCAATAACCTCAAAATAAATAAATAAATAAAAATATGAACTTGGTTTTTAAATTCAGTCTATTTTTTTACAATTCTACAATATACTTAGTACCAAATACTAGAAAAATCAAAAAATCAGAATAGTTTCGTTATTGTCCCTGTAAAATACTAATTTCGTTACAATGAACGTTTAAAAAAAATACACCAGGTAAATAATTACACGTATGTGTATACGAAAATGAAAAAAGGTACAGTTTAAAAAAACCAGCAGTCTTGTACCACCGATTGGCAGCGGCTTTCCGATGGTTGCCCATACGCCGCGGTAAATTACAATCATCGCCACCTTTTTCCCCCATCGCCATCTCCGAGCGGATGAAACAAATTCCCCGCCCCCCCCCCCCCCCCGTTTTCCACAAGTTGCCGTTCCCCCAAACACAGCTGACTACGCGTACAAGTATATTCACGCGCACGCACGGAGCACAAAAATCTCGAGAGAGAGAGCGCCCGTATACAGCCGCGTGGTGGCTAATCCGGCGCCCGAGTCCCCCCCCTGCGCCATGCCCTGCCCATGCACGCGTACATACCAAAGCGAAAGAGCCGCGCCGTCCCCTCGGGCAGAGGCTCCAGACAGACGAACCCCCGGGGAACGTCCCCCTCCCCGGCGCATCGCCATAGCAACCCCGGCAGCGTTCGACGCGCGAATCAACGCCACCCCCCCTAGCCCTCACCCTCGTCGCTCCATTAATACTCTTTCTCCGTACATATTCCACCGAGGCGCGACGACTCTCCTTGTCCCCCTCCGCGGAAGCCGTCTTCGACAATTTGCACGATTATTTTGTCGCTCGTCCGATCCTCGATCAACACTCGTGCTTTCGAGCACCCAACGTTGGGCCCATTACATTTCCGTCGCACGCGATGTACATCAGGTACATCGGGCCATATCGGCCGAGACCGCGCTGGCCATTATCGTGCGTCACGCTGTATCATATGTATATACAAGAAGAGCAATTGGGCATGGCCAAACGGCGCTCCAGTTTCTCCTCGTCGTCGTCGAAACGCCCAGCGAAGCGAATGATCAACGGCGAACGCGCCGCTACGTTTTTTTCCGCCGCCCCGCGGTACTTCCAACGGTTGTACAGCAGCAGCAGCAGCAGCTAATACCCCGACAAATCGACGGGCGTATCTGGGAGCTCGCCAGCGCGGCCCGACGTCAGTCCTCGTTTCGGCGCCGGACACTCGCATCGGTGTGTTGTGCCCGTTTGTTTTTTTTGTTTTTTTTAACCGGCGAATCCAAAAACCGTCAAATAATGGAGGCCGAAAAAAAAAAAAACACCGCCGGCAGTGCGAAACATTGATGATTTGATCATCGAGCGGAAAACAGGGGGTAAGTCCCACGCGTCGCGCTGATTTAAAAATCGTTTCTCGCGGAGCTTTGGAACTGATTAAAACGCCATCGAGGCTTAAGAGTCTCGCGAATCCATCGGGATGAGAAAAAAAAACAACATGTACTGCACGTGCAATAATCTAATGTACGATACTTTTTGCGCGTCACGCAGACCGTCACGCAGAGATCAGTCGCACGATACTCGCCGCACGGGCGATGGGCCTGCCAGCAGGATTTCGAGCGCTACTGCGGCTATTGGCCGCCTCCGCGCTGGCCCTTGGCGCCGAGGTCGCTGATCCGTCGACGGGGAGTGCCGCGCTGCCGCAGCAACAGTCCCAGCCGCAGCAGATCGACAACAACAAACGGCAGGAGCCGGAGCCCAAGAGACAGGTCGAGCCCCCCTGGCCGGCCGGTCCGCCGGAACTCGTGCCGATCCACGAGCCCTCGAGCGTGCCCTGGGCCCGAGCGCCCCAGCAGCAGCAGCAGCAGCCCGTCCCTACGTCGAATTACTACCTGCCGCCTGCTTACGGTACGCGTTGCTCTTTTTCCTGGATTAGAAAAATTCCATCCGGTTTTCGCGGTTCCGCAGTCGACGCTACTTTCAACCGATTTTCCGCTCAGTATTATCCAAGGGTGTCAAAGTAAAAAAATATCGACGGTATCTTGTTCGTTGTTGAGCATTTCTCGATTCACTGTATACAGAGTTGGTGAATCATCGATTCGGTTGCTCTCAGGACGTTCATCGAAATCATATACTGTAATGCTGTAATAACAGTACACTCTGATTTCATACGTATACATAATACAGTACAACCCATCCATACGGGTAATAAATACGCGACCTGGTATGATTATGGTCGGGTATAAAAATACCGATGACCCGCAGGAAATCAGTACGCCCAGCCCCCGCCGTCACCGACCACGGAATTACGAAGCGAGCAGCACTACGCCTACCCGTTCGAGCCCGGCTACCTGACCTACCCCGTCGCCCAGCCGGCGTCCATCGACGCGTCGCTCATCCCCACGGCCAAGCACTTTGTCATCGTCAGCTTCATCGGCCTCCTGCTCCTCTTCGCCGTCATCCAGAACTCCATAGCGGCGGCCAAGCGGAAGGACGCCCTGGTCGAGGTACTCGCGAGTCACCGGAGGAAACGGGACCTCATCGTCGCCTCGGCCAACTTTCAGAACATGGTAATTGATTTGCAGACAAGTGTACGCCGAGGAAGGAGGAGGGGATGCTTTGACACTTTTCGATTTTCAGACTCCGGAGGTGGAATCGGCGCTTAAGGAAGACGCCCGGATCAGCTGCATCCAGAGGACCCTGTGCTTCGAGAATCGCAAGCTCCTCGAGGATCTCGGGATCTTTGGCAAGGTTTTGGCCAAGTATCTGACGTGAGTCTTTATTTCAAGAAACAGAGTTGTATATCAACCGATTTCTCACCGATGTTGGTTGAAACATGGCTATGGTACTTTACAGAATTTTGTTGAAATAAAGTGGTATAGTTCTAAAAAAACTATCGTTCATCGTGCAAGAAAAATTTCCCACTCTATCGAGCTATTTCGAAAAATTGCAGGCACAGCGTGCAACTGTCCCTGAAAGATCTAACGCCGGGTTGGGATCGACTGGTCGAAGATGCTGCGGAGGCGGGATTAAGGAACGAAGACTGCAACGTTCTCTACAGGGATTGTAATTTTGAGTTATCAAACGACTCTAAAGCTGCGGATGACGAGCTTGAGGAAGGGGATGAGGAAGAAGAAAATGACAAATGATCAGCACGAGTCGTTGAATTGTGATCTTTTTTTTTGTGTGTTTTTTTTGCAAATCGGAAAATAAAAATATAGGGTTGCTCATGAGATTGTGGGTCGGGGGATTTAAAAAGTATCAAAGACAAGGTTATTAATGGTTTCTCAATTTTTAATTACAATACGTTGTTTTGCATGTTTTTATCGCTACAAACATCGACATCCAGCCTGAACTATTTTAGACACTTTCTTTCGTACGTTCATACTCACTTTTTATTCTACAAGCTCACGTCACTCCCTTGGAATCATATTACATGTAATATAAAAAATATCAAATCACGAACGAAAAAATAGGATAATGGAGACAGTATCGAATTATTTTCGACTAATTGCATAACACTATTGTTATTATCGTTCATAACATTAAGGCATTACGTATTTATATATTCTCCATTGCTCCTTACACATCATCGTCGTTCTATACAGCAATTGTTAACTTAAACTTATAAAAGGTGAGATCGCTCGTTGCAATAATCATAGTAATAATGATAATAATAGTCCAGGCTTATAAACACGAATTCATTGTCAAACGCATACAATCATAACGCATTTGGAAATATATCGGAGCTGTGGAGCGATCATCCTCCAACCGATGAACATTTTTATTTTATTTTTGGGTATACAAACCAACGTCAACTTGATTCCCCCTCCATTTTATCCTAGTTTTTTCATCTTTATTGCCCCTTACTTAATTAGTAATTACATTAATCACTCAATCACTCTGTACCATACGAAATGAGAGGGAAAACAAACACACATGCATTTTGAATTTTAATAACGGGAGCACAAAAAAGAGTCGCGCATCATTAACGCACGTAAAGCTTTTCGGTACTCGCACAAATACCGTTTGCACGTTTAAATAAAACTTGGCTGTTCCATGCTCCACACAGATTATTTATTCTAGTATACAACTTTCGTGTGAGCGTGAAAAGTATAAAAAAAAAATATTAAAAAAAAGGAAAAAATGATGAACTCTGCAAAATGCAAAGAATTACAAAATGTCGGAATACTACATAAGTTTTAATTGACAAACTCGTTGAAATTTTAAGGGATTTTTTATTGCAAATTACAAAAATGTTATCGTTTGCACGCGGTGGTCGAATCTGTTTACTGAACGTGAACAAAAAAAAAGAGAAAAAAAAATTTTGTTGAAAAAGTCATTTAGATTTACTGTTTACGATACGATAAAATTAAATTTGGTGCGCTTGGTCGTTCGATTTTTACACCAACTTTTTTCCGATTTTCTGTCGAAAAGCCTAACGGAGCGCACCAAATAATCTTTATTTTTTTTTTCTTTTTTTTTTTTTTTTTCAAAGACTGGCATCACACATTCGCATTTATGTCATCCTTTCGTTCTCAAATATTCGTAAATCATCTGCTCTTTCATGACGAACTGAAGTCGCGCATAATTCGTGCCTTCAGCCAGTAGTTATGTCATTATATATCGTTACAAAAGTATTACTATGTACAAGCTCCAGAAACACTGGCCTCACTCGCGTTAGACACGCTTGAGTCAGGATGCCTTCGTCTATACTTTCATGTAAGTTAAGTTCAATTCAATTGGATACGAAGAGGAATTAAATTGCCAGTTTCGTCACTCACTACGGGGCAAACACATCGACCTGAACTCATCGAATCCAAGCGCGAGTCGGTCGCTTGGCGAGAATGGCACTGATCGAACCTTTCAAATTTCTTTTAAGTTAATTTATCATCGATTAGTCTCGTTATTATTATTATTATTACTATTATTATTATTATTATTATTATTATTTTATGCTTGATTGCTGGTTACCTGAGATAACTGGCCTGCGTTTTTTACGCAAGACGACTGTCTTCGGCAATTGTGAGAAACAGTTATCTAAGCAAAATCAAGATCTAGGCACCGGGGAGCTCGGAGCCCAATATTGATAGTATTCGTTCAGCTCGACGGAAAAAAGAAATAACGGACGTACGTATGTCAAAGAATTGAGAAGGATCTCGTGGTGAAACGAGATAAAGAGGAAGCGAAGTAGAGAAAGAAAAAGTTGGATGATCGTCGTTTTAAAAACACTATACGTAATGTACTTTTGAAAATTTTTATTAGTCCACTATTGGTAGGCAGTTATGATTAATGAAAAATTGTTATGACAAAATCAATGTGAATTTATTATCTTTCTCTTGGTCGTTTATCTCTTTATTTCTCCTCCCTTCTTTCATACCACGAAATTTCACACAGCGTACCGCTTCTCTTCTTCCTGTGTTCAGAAGGAAGCGCATAATTTTATGCATTAAATAATTTTATACGACGCTTACACAAATTATCCGAGCTCGTAAATCATACGGTCCCAAATGGATCATTCGTTCATAGAGCTATTGTATAAAATGAAACCACATTATTTCGACTAACACGTTATCGCTTAATTAATTAAACTATCAATTGATATAATTATCATAATATTATTATTATATTATTAATAATATTTACAATGTGCTAATGCTACCTCATCCGTCCAGCATGCTTGAAATGTTACATGTGTCGGTTTGGATTTTGTAAAATATTATCACTACATAACTTTCAACACACTCACTCAATTCATACACATACATTTGCTTGACTTTATATAGTAACTTTAGAATACACATCATTTTTCTGCGATTTTTTTTTTTCATGTTTACAATGCTTGTATGCCTTGTATAAAATCACATTATACAACTCAAGTCCAACATTTAGTTGACAAATAGTTTTAATATTTATCAAATGCATTAAAATTTATTCATATAAAATACGACGAATTATAAGAGGTCATATATTATAAAATTGATTTTATTTTCTAAAAGAAATTGCTGTTTAGCCCTTTAAAAAAAAACATAGCATTAAAAAAAGCATAAATCAATGGATAAAATTTTGACTCAAGTATTTATTAAGTTTTTTTCAAGTATTACGAAATAACAACAAACTTTTACAACATAAATTAAATAATTTTAAATACATGATGAGTAGGCAGTATCGAACAATGACTACTGATAAACATAGGCGTGGTCAAGTTTTGGAAGGTTTCGTAATTAATTGTACAATTGTTCGACGAAAAGGGTGAATGTCATAAATACAGAGAAAACAAAGTGAGCGAACGATTACATTTTTTCAGCGATTTCGCTTCGTATGGAAAAAAAATACATCAATTAGTTTTGGTACATTGATATTTCCGATATTTGTTTATGAAATCATCCAACCAAACTTACTAATGTTACAGTTGTTAAACATCTGATTAAAATGATACTTTGTGATGAGCATGACAAATGTTGTCGAATATGTATGTACAACTTATAAATACGATCAAAGATTAAACGAATTAAACTTTCGATAAAACAAATCGAGGAAAACGCAATTAAATAACCACATTGAAAACACAAAGTAATAATAAGTTGTCATTATACTAAGTTGGTATAACCATGTGACAATAAACTGTATCATAGCAAAATCATCGTAGTATTATTATTCGTCGCTGTTACTTTTGTTACCATGATCGTTCTCACATCTCAATTCTCAGTATTTATGATTTTTATGTTTGATTCGACTCTCCCCTATAATATCTATCTGATTTCGTAAATACAAAGAGAATTTATTATTCAAGTTTATAATTCTGGATGCTCAAACAATTTTGAATGATTGTTGAGACTTGGGTACGTAATTCAACATCAACAAGACGATTAAAACGACGAAATAAACGCCAGAAATTCACAACTCATCAACACATGCAATACGAAAAATTAAACAAAAAGAAAGTATGCTACACAGACGTTTTCACAAAGTATTCAAAAATCTCTCCATTAATCTCGAAAGTTCGTCTCGCTTATGATACACGCACTCCACTATAACTCTGGTTAGATCTACTAGACTGCTTAAAAAATTATTCAAAAATCAAGTCTATTGGAAGGTGTATGACTGTTGGCTTTCATAACTATACACACATTTTTCATACTTTTCCCGTGTTATTAATTAGCAATTGCCTCACTTAAAAGTAAATGTCTCTAGTTTCAATCAACTCTCTCGACGAATCTTCTTCCTGCTGTTATTCCATCAGTATTAATAGTAATAATGATAATAATAATAATAATCTAAAGTCCTCACTCACTTGCAGTGCTGGACTAGAGCATGTAAGCCCTGAATTATTGGACAGAGGAAACAATTATTCGTAGATCTCTACCTGGTGTCTTCAGGCTCGACTAAGTCTAATATTTTACTGGCCAACCTTGAAGTAACGCCAAGATCAAACGAATCATATCGCCACACGACGTGTCTCTCTTACATAAAAATTTTACACTCGCTTGTTTTCCGCTGGTGCGATCATTCGCTGAACATGAATTATTACTATTATTATTCTTTCCGTAAGCATACACTTTTCTCACAACGAAAAATCACCAAAAAACATTGGAAAAAAAAAAAAATTAATGGACTCGCGACATTGGACACTGGTCGCTAATCTCAACAATGAATAAAGAATCCACGATTTAAATCGCACATTAAAAACATAAAACAACGATATAAGCTAATAATTTTCTACGATTGCGCATAACTCTAAAACAAGCCGAACCGAAAAGAGATGGGTCGATCACGAAAAGAAAGCTCGACAGACTCGTCGACAAGGCTACAGTAGTCTTTATCAGCTGCTGGCGTTACGCATTAGCGGCGGCCTTTCAGCGATCTTTGTACTTGTGACATTTCGTGCGCATTCGTGCTTTTGTTTTTACCATGTTCATTTATTTATTCAACTCCTTGTTCTTTCTCACTTTTTACTCAGGAGACACTTAGTGAGAGACACTAGCGCAGCTGGGGGTGGAGGGGGGGAGGGGTGGGGCGGCGGCGGGGGGAGGGGGGGGGGGGGGAGGGGGGTGTTTGAGGTAAGGAATGGGGGTGTTAGTCTGGCGGCTCCCCGTGTGCGTTGCTCTGTGGTTCAAAGCGCGGTCGCTGATCGTTGACGTCTCGCGAACTCATGTAAGTCGTGATCTAAGTCGGTGCGGTGTTTTGAGACACACTATTTGTGGTTACCTCCTGTCACGATAAAGAAGATAAGTCTTCATCGACGAGGGAAGGTGCAACGAGTTGACCTTGCTTTCCAGCTGCTCTTTGCCGATTCGCTGTCGGATAACTCGCCGACACAAGTCCATGAGAGGCAGGGGTTCGGCTAAAAATACAAGAAATTTCGTTAACACAGAGCTCACTTGACATTTGTACTATCTAAGTATATAACAAATCAGTCGCTTTACAAAGGACAAAACTAAACTGGCGGTTTAGACAATGTACGACTGTATTTATGCGAAAGTGAGACATGTATGACTCCTGTACTTACGATCAAGGCCTCCAATGTACTTCATCGTGATTTCACAGTGGCCCCAGACTGCCGACACAATAGGATACAGCTTTCTACCTTTGAGGCCTCTGAACGCAACACCCAGGTACTGGTTTTCCACGCAGAAGGCGAGTGTGCCCTCGTCCATGTCAAGTACCGCTGCAAGGAATGAGACAACGCAATGAGAAATGTATCACGATAGCAGGATCATCGTCTGCAGGTAGTCGATAATTACCCATGAACTTGTCAGGAACAACGAAGCTATCCTCCGGCTTGAGGAGGGTCGGATAAGTGACGCCATTGGTGTTTTTCGAGTCGTGGTAGAGCTTGTTCCGGCCGAGGTCCCAGCCCCAGCTCTGGTCGTTGTTGCCAACGAGGCTCTGGTAGCCGACACTGTGCAGAGGCGCGTCCGCCGTGGCGACGCCGACGACCGCGTGGGTACCGCGCTGGCGCGTGCTCCAGTGGAGTTCCCACACGTGGAGGCCCTTCGTGTAGCCGACCTTCCCCCGTATGCAGTCGGTGCTCTGCGCGACGGGATGTCGGTGGAACGTCAGCTTGTCATCGTCCTGCGTACGAAAGAACATTCAACAACAACCGCGAGCAAGAAAACGACGGTCGCACGTCGCGGTGCGCCGTGTCGGTTGGAAAAAAAAATCCGCTGTTACGTACTTTGACGAAGATGTTGAGACTCCTGTCGTCGGCGTTCCAGCTGTGGCTGACCTGCGTATCCCGCGAGGCGGGCGGCATGTCCAGGAGTACATCCAGACGCGCCGGCTTCGAGTATTCCTGAGCAAGTTCGCGGGGCCCGAGTGACTTGCACGCCACCGTACCGCCGCCGACTCCGACCCCGTTGCCAGTGCCCCCGCTGCTGTCGCGAGATACGTTTTTCACGTTTCCTGCAAATGTTGGAGGAAAACACGTTTTAGTTACTTGGACAATCATACTTGTATCTCACCTCGGCAAAAAAGAAGATAAGTACTCAATTTGGTAATCTTACGACCCCTACGTCTGATAACCATTGATTGTGAGTTTGCTGTGTACTGGCCAGCTGAGCACGTTAAAATAAAACAACACCTGCACACTACCTCGCTTGAAGAACAAATTGCTTGTGATAAAATACCGTTCGAGAGCTTAGCACTGAATGTTTCTTTCACTACCTGATACCCATGGAGGACGTCGATGAAATAGACTAGCACTTTGAGTCCAAGAATAGATGGAATTCTATGGAAAAGTGTTTCTTCGATAAAGCTGAATTCGTCTTCGATCAACGTACCCTACCTCATTTCGAAAGACACTGCTTTTGGAGGTTCTTCTCTCTCCTTCCAATTTGACATAATAAGTAGTATAGTGGGTCGAAAAATAAATAAGATACCGGCAGCACGTTTCAACTGTTTACGCCTAGCTCAGCCAATGAGGGAGCGCCGTTCTACCACTTGGCTATAGAGAAAGAGAAGAGATGCACTCCAAAAGCCATTTTTTTCTCTTTCGAAATTCGTGTCTAGACGACTGTAGTCTGGGCCTATAGCCAGAATTTTCGATTTTTGGAGCAGGGGTCATTGTGAAATTTTGTACGGAGAAAGGCAAATTTTCAGTTGTGATAAAATTCAGAGAAAGTTGCAAGAATTTCAAGTCGAGGAACAAAAGTCAAATGAATTTTATGAAAAAAATATGTATTATTTGACGCCGCTTCTACGCTTTTTAAAGTAGTGTTGATTTTTCACAATGATATTAGTCGCAAACAGTTTTCTTCTTACAAAATTTTTGAGTACTAATTGATAAAAAACATAATTAGGAAACGACTCGATCACATTTTAACAAGGCCACGTGAACATATGGATAAACGTTTTTGAGGTGGAATCAAAGAACATAATTCACACCCCACAACATATACTTCTTGTAGTGCATCAGATCGTTACAACTCATCATCGACGCTCCCCACGAAGAACCGTACACCCCAAGATTCCCCGCGAAGAAACGTACAGGATGATAATTCCCCGCGAAGAAACGTACAGGACGATGATTCCCCGCGAAGAAACGTACACGCCACTTTTGCCCCACGAAGAAGCCCCTTTTGCTCCCCAAAGAACCGTACACGCCACTTTTGCCCCACGAAGAAGTGTACACACCACGTTTGCCCTACGAAATACATGTTTTTATAAAAACATTATTATTTTTCATTTTATGCCGAAACATTTTAAAATACCATAATATTAATATTTATCTTAAAGAGACAGCAAGATTGGTCGAAAATAACAATTTTCGCCGGTTTTTGACTGTAATCTTCCGGCCGCTTCTTCGTG
>JAPYYV010029709.1:0-11526 GCA_030522625.1 Copidosoma aretas | reverse complement strand
AGTATTAATTTTTTTTACGTTTGCAACAAGTTCTGTATTATGGCTAACGTGATGAATGATCAAAAGTTCGAACGAAAGTTTAAAAAACAATGATAGTTTTTGTGAGCTTGATACTGAAAGTCTCGATTAAAGCTGTGTTAAAGAATTTTTCGAGATCGAGAAATAATAATTATTACCTTTCACATATTTGAAGTAAGTTTAAAAGCAGTCATGATCTTTATGATTATAAGTTGAACTTTTTCAAGAATGAAAATTTAAAAACAATCGTAAGATGTATTATTATAATCGTTCTGAAGTTGTTCTTGATTTTGGTCTCAACTTTGGTCTAGATTCCAAAAATACTATTTTTTATATATCTGAGACTTTTTTTGATTTTACCATCATTGAATACGTTTTATTGATTACTATTATTGAATCAAAAGAAATGCAAAACTCTAAAAAATTACGACTACTTCTCAGCCTACTTTTAATTAATAAGGTGTTTCTCTAAGTCTTCAGGAAGTTTCGTTTTGCACTCGACTCAAAAAAGATAATTTCTTTTCTTTAAATCACAACTTTTTAAAACTTGTTATCATTATACACGTTAAATGGAATACGAAACTTGTTGCAGTTCTAAAAAAACCATGCCTATTTTCAAATCAAATACTTTTCAATACAAAATGCTTGTCTTGAGTATCAAAAAAGTATCTAGCACAATTAAATGTAGAATGACAAAAAGCTCTGCTCTCACGTGAGGTGGTACCCGATGCCGAACTTATTTTTGAGGAAGAGCGAGCTTCCGCAGCAGCGCAGCTTTCCCTTGCTGACAACGGCCTTGCGGTCGGCCAGTATGTCCGCCTCGTCCATGAAGTGGGTCGTTAACAGTATGACCTTGCCGTGGCGGCGCGACTGCAGGAACGACCACATCTGCCGACGCGAGTACGGATCTACGCCGGCAGTCGGCTCGTCGAGGATTATGATCTTCGGGTCGCCGATAATGGCTATGCCCACCGACAGCTTGCGCTTCTGGCCGCCGCTGAGGTACTTGGCGAACGTGTCGGCCTTTTCCAGCAGGTCTATGTCCTTCAGCGTCTTTTTCACCTTTGGAAGAAACGAGGATGGATTAGAGACGGTCGTTCCCTACGATTAGTCGAGCATTTGACAAGTGTAAATGAAAATAATACGGGAGTTTAGATCGTGGAACGAATTTTGAATCTGAAACCAGGGTGATCGTGGAGTATCAGATCTCTTGTGTTGTATGACTTTTGTGTGTGCTGTTGTGTATTTTACAAAAACTAGAAATTCCATCCACAAGCTTTAGAATTTTATTTTAACGCACTCAAACTTTCGGTGGAATAGCAAATAAATGTGCTTTTTTATACAAAATATTTTAATTTACAAGGTTCAATAACGGTTGTAAATCCTGAAAAACGTTCTTTCGATTCTTTTCGAATTGTCTCAGTAATTTGAAAAAAAAGAGCTTATGAAAAATTATCAACGTTATGTATACATCATACTTTTTGTTTTTATAAAAAATGGTCGGATGTTAATGGTATCATATTAATTGAAAAAAAAAAAAACGATTGTTTTGAAGAAGAAATAGAATACATCGGTCATTTGATAATTTCATATCACAGGTATAGAAGGCTTGAGGAACCTGTTTCATTTTGTTCACTATGTTGTGCCAGTGCAGGTTTGAAAAAGACCAAGGGTCCCCAAAAGACTCGATCCCCAACCTCTCACGTCTGTCACTAAGACGATAAATCGCTCTACCGACCGCTGCATATAAGACGGATGTTAGGAAATGCATAATAAGAGCTTACCAATGATCTTTTTAAATAAATAACATAACGGTCTTAATTTGTTGATTGTCGATACGATTATATTTTCATAAGAGTAAAAAACGGTAACCAAAATAATATGATTATTCAAACTATATAAGAAATTTCCAACAAAAATGAATATGATGTTAAAAATACTACCGTTTTTTAAAAATTTCAGAGTTTAGAGTACAACATAACATTCCAGGTAAAAAAAAAAAAATATTTTATTCGAAAGGAAATGTGGCACTTTTCTTCCTAAAAACAGATAATAAACAAGTAATAAGTTTAGCGGGGTATGGTGAAAATATGAATTTTTCGCATCGCACTCTTTTCTCCAAGAATGAAAACAAGCTCGCTAGATTGCACGAACGACTAAATAGAGTATAGAAACTTGTTTTTCAACCCATTCGACAAAGATTCAATGGACAAAACCTTGTGGATCTCAAAAAGGTACAACTGAATTTTGCATCATTCAATTTCGTTTTCTCCGACATAAGAATTAAATGCTCGAAAATAAACTGTTTTGGAGTATTGCAATTTTGACGAAACACTAGAAGAACAAAAAACAAAAAAAAAATAAAACACAAAAAAAAAAAAAAAAAAAAAAAAAAAAAAAAAAAAAAAAAAAAAAAAAAACCCTCACCTCGTGCTCTATCGTGTTGCCGGGAATGCCCCTCACGGCGGCAAAAAACTCCAAATGCTCGCGCGGCGTCAGCAGGTCGAACAGAATATCATGCTGCGGACAGACGCCGGTCATGCTGCGTATGATGTGCATGTCGTTGGAGTCGCGCACGTCGTATCCGAAAATAAGCGCCGTCCCGGCCGTGGGCGAGGTCAGGCCCGTGAGTATGTTGAACAGCGTCGTCTTGCCCGCCCCGTTGTGACCGAGGATCGCCGTGATCTGGCCCTCGTAGATGGTCAGGTTGATACCGTTGACGGCCTTGACCTCGGGCCTCCGGCACTTGCTGTACGACTTGTACAGGTCGACGATCCTTATGGCCTCGCGGCCCTTCATCTCCCGCACAACGGGCTCGACGTCCCGGTTCGCCTCCTCGCCGCCGACGAACGAGTTCTGGCTCGGCTCGAAGCTGTTGGTGCTCCCGGCCCCGGCCCTGCCGCTACCGCCGCCGTCCCCGGGCGCCTGGCAATCATCATCAGTAGCAACGATTCGTATCGCCGGCTTTAACGTGGGATGATGGTGTTGGTGTGCAGTGTGCTCGGTCGTGCAGGACGACGCGTCGTTAGTCGCGGTCGCTGTGCTATTAACGCGCTCTTTCGAACTTACTCCTCTCGGCGACTTGTTCCTCCGGCACCAGAAGCCCAGCGTGAAGCAGAACCAAGGCGGGCGTTTCACCCCGTATTCGCCTGGAGGGGGCACATTGCGTATGAGCAGTTTGCAGGGGGTGCTTTATTTTCGCCTCCCGCGGGCTCGCTCGTTCGTTCGGGGTTATATTATTATGATGCGGAACTCACTCGGGATGACGGAGTCGAGGTAGTAGGCCAGCAGGCCGTAGAGAAATATGTCCAGGGTCATCATTATGAGGCTACCGCCGAACGGGATCCCGGGCCCGGACCACAGATTGTCGAAGTTGACGCCCTCGCCCTGCAGGTCCAACACGAGTGCCTGGAGGGAGAAAAGAGTTGGCTTTTTTTTTCTGTCAAAACTGCCGGGATTGTACATCTGTTTCGCGCGTTTCGAACGATTGCTCATTCGAATTTTGAGAGAACATCACACGTCTGTCGGATCGTTCCCCCCCTTTTTTCTACGGTGCAAAGCGTTTGCATAAAAAAAGCTTTCGTTGTTACCATTTCCTAATCCCTATTTTTTTTGTGCAAATAAAAATCATTAATGCACAAATTGTAAAACCAAAATGATCATCGCTGTAACTCGTGGTGATCAATGTGCAAGGATTTAATTGAGATAGTTGGTCCCAAAATCGATTTACTACAGACACGTTTTGAAATAAATGATTAGGTGAAAAATATACATTTTTTTCGACTACAAAAAATCACACCACAGATATTTTACAAAAAATAATAATTCAAAAGCAATGTCTTATTAAGCAATATCTTTTTCAATGTTTTGCAATCGTCACGATTTTTCATGCTGTAGTATTCCTACGAAGTTATTAAAAATGCTTACAACGTGAATAATGATCATGGTCATTAATATCTCACGGCAAAGCTTGGTCGGACCGACAACCTTCAGTTGTTACTTTGCAATCGATCACGTGATTCATTTTTTTTTTTTTTAAATGATTCAAATTAATGGATCCAGAGTCGGGTAATAATGAGCAGGCACGCGCGCGGCTTTACCTTGTCCATCGCCAGGGCGACCCCCGTCGGACTCAGTAGCGACACGATCCAAAAGGCCACGGAGCTCGAGTCGTCGACGAACACCTGGATGAAGTACATTAGGCTAAGAATCGTCACCGCGAAGTTGCCCAGCACACCTGCGGTCTGTTATGAACAGAGGGTTGAGGAACAAGACAAACGAGGGATCAATAAGGCGTGTCCTTTTTTCCGCTGTACTCGTACTATTAATACATATAGGAGTATACGTACGCGTGACTTGTCGAAAAAGGGAGTTATCATGAAGGCAAACATAATGACGGAGAAACTGTAGAGCACGACCAGCAGGAATATCGGCAGGAAGTGCGTGTGCTGGAACATTTGTAGGGTAAAAAGTAGAACGACGGCAACGGCCGACAACAGCAGTACGAAGGCTCCGTAAATGATGAACCACGATAACCTGGCAATCGAAAAAGTATTTTATCAGTATAATGGATCGAGGGAGAGAGAAACGGAGTAGTGGAGAAGGGATGAATACGAGCAGAGAAAGTAGAAAAAAGCCATTTCGTACCAAAACACCGAATCATTCAGGCCCATTATCTTCATGCCCTCCTTTATTTTGTTCTCCTTCTCTCCGACGATCAGGATCAGTAGATATGTTATGAATTGCGATAGGGCTAGCACCATGTACAAAGGAATCACAACCCTGAAGGCGAGCATCCAATCTGGAATTAAAATTTCGTACTTACAGTTCGTCGGTGTAAGGCCCATTACACATGTATTACATGCTCTCTAAATTTGATATTAGTTATACAAACGTGAATAAAAACGTGAAAAGACTAAGACTTTGATCATTTTCACCGTTTAAAGTAACGAAGCTTTAATTCAATTAAAATGATCAAACCAATAATTTATATCACTTAGTATTATATTGATGATGCAAAAAGCATTCCTCATACTATATCTTTACTAGGATCATAAATATTGCAAAAAAAACATGGATATCAAATATTTCAATTATAGCCGTAATAATAAAGCTAAGATTTTGTTGAAGCGATCAATTTCATAATAAAATTCTATTGTACCACTGCGTTACATCATTTTTAAGCCACATTTGATTATTACTACTTGTACTTAGTATAGTTAGTAAAATTCGTAAACATTCTTAGGTGCAATATATTCTCTATTTCATCCAGCTGCATGATTCTATTTTTGAAATACAGGTATTTCACTACTTCAAACGAAAAAGTAGTAATCTACCAAAAAAGAAAGATGATACGTAAGAAAAAAAATACCTGCTGTGTACGCTTCCTTGGGAAACATCTCGAGCTTAATGTCCGGCACCGTAAAATCGTTATTACCGGTATCCAGCTGACAGGAAGAAAATACGTTAACAAGCTTTCTTCGAACGTAGCTACGGACAATATAATGTATCTATTAGCGAGCATACTCTAATTTTCGTAGTGTCCATCATCAACTGCAAGGCCATGAATCCGGATAAAAAATAATTGTTGACGGGACAGGAGCCCCCGGTCTCGATGGACAGCACACCACTCATCCAGTGACTGGTGTCTTTTCGGCAGGTCACCGGAGAAGAATACATCTCGGTCGGCGACGGCGGCGACGTGTACGAAGGATTCGTCCTTATCTCGTATCTGCGGTAAAAATCATTGGATCATTTCATTGGAATGTTTCTCGACAAACTTGGTGGTTATTTTTGTGTTTTAAAACGAAAAAATATAGTAAAGCTTACAGCAAACGACTAGTAATTGGCTGTGGGTCCTCGAAAATGACCGCCATCGGTATGCTGTTCGGCTCTCTCCAGTAGGCGGCTTGTAAATCGTCCTTCGACTCGAAGACGAGAAAATTCAGGGGATGCCTGTTCGAGTAGTCCAACATCGACATCCACAGAGAGTTCATTGAATTTATAAAAGTCTGCAAAGCAAATGATCATTAATTGTTTCACTGACTTTGTTTTTAAACTCATAACAAAGAGGACCTACGATAGTTTCCGTCGAATTGGGCACTACGGCTATCGTGTTGTTTTTGTAACCGCTAAAAAACTCAAAAATATCGCTCGTCTCTTGTCTCTGGGTTGTGATTGCGGGGTAATTTGGATTGGGTATCAAAAGTTTGACCACAATTAGTATTCCAAGAATGTACAGAGGCAGGAATATCTCCTGAAAATTCAAATAAAAAATTTGTCTTAGAAGCAATTGAATAAAACTCATTTCTCATTATCTTTTAAGATTATATACGTTGTGAAGGGTACACACAGCTATAAAATAATACGGATTCATCCTCAAAGATCGGTAGTCGAGCTTATTTGGATACACGCCATAAATACTACGAGAGCATTCCGATCAAAATTTTTTTATAATCAAAAAGATTTTTTTTTAGTTTTCAATTAGGTTATATGATTAGACTAGCTTAGAAATTTCACCCTTTATGATGGCAAAACTTTTATTGAATTTTCGTTGCCGTTGCTCAATGTAAAGCATACTTATTCAATATTCTGAAATATTATTTTCACTCGAATCATTGTTCCTAATTTTCTTTTTCTCCATTCAACTGATTTCTCAAAACTGCTATTCAAATGAACTTCTAAAAATAGTTTTTGATTGAATAATTATGTCTTATTCTCAGAGTGGATTTCTCCCCGTTATCTTTTAGTTCCAAACCACCTACTTATTTCCTGAACCCATTTTTCATCGATTTCTTTTCTTGCCTTTACATAATTCCACATGTGCCCTAAGTTTTCTTCTTTGCTTTTGCATTCTCTACAAACAAAATCTATGAATCATGTGCCACTCGATTTTTCTGCATATTTACATTTTCGTCCAGGTGTTTCTTGTCCAACTCCTGTATTCTTAATATTTTATCTAGTTTTCCTTGGATTGTTTCTGTTTCATTGTAAATAATACAGCGTTTTCACGTTTTTAACTTTAGTTTAATACTCTTTCTCTGTTACCGTTTCTCTTTAATTTTTCTTATCTATTCGTCTTGTGTGTATCATTAATGAGAACGTTTCAACATAGGACTCAACGGACATCCTTATCTCACTTCCATTCCTGTTTTAAATCTCCGTGTTATTTTTTTCACCACAACTTTATTCACGTTTCTTTAGAAATCACTCCTTTTATTTTCATTATTTTTCCTCTTATCACAATCTTATCTAACTTTTCTATCATTAGTTTCTTGTTTACCATAACATTGTTTTAAAATTTACTCCTAAACTTTTCTTTTCAATTTTATGTCTTTCTACATATCTAGCAGCCAAATAATAGCAGAGATACTAGCAAATACAAAATTCTACTTGGTGTACTTGGAAACTAGGCTATGTACCCACATAATTTACTAAATTATAAATGTATATAGTTCATTTTATAAATTATACGACGTAGGACTTTATATTTGTCAAGCCGCTGCTGTGAATGCAGCTGTTGAATTTACATTCATATTGACTCAAACTACTTACTTCTGAAGCTTGTTCAAACCCTTTTTCTTTACTATTTATATGTATTCTCCTCTCCAATATGCGGATTTTTTATTGCTGTCCTCGCTCTTTTTCATATCTTCTAATCATTCCGAATTCTCTTGACGGCTTCCATATGTATTTGACCAGTGAGTCCCTTCTTGGTTACTTATTAGCCCATTCAGTCACAGCAGATGATAAAGTCCCATTATAATTAAAACTATCCCGTAAATTCAACTATTCTTTTTTTTTATTCAATATTGTGTCTTCTAGTTTCCTATTACTTATTTTTACATTATTTATTTTTACATTATTTTCTCTTCCGTTGTCGCATAAAAATCTTCTGCAAGTAAAATATTAAATCACTCATTCAGCAAATTTCATACTATCAATTCCATTCTACTATTTTTATATTATTGTATGAATTAATTTGCCAAAATTTTCGTTTTGATTTGATTGCTTCTCTTGCTTTATTGTCAACACAAATTATTTCTCGTTCAGCTTATATAATTTTCAATAGCCTACTTTTGTTTTCTAGTACTGTTAATATATTATTATGTTTATCTTCTTCTATGGATCATCCTTAATCCAATTAATGAATTCCACCAAATAACTTTGCCAAGATTGACTCTTCTGCTCTCGACCTTACCTTTCTTATGTTGGCTCTCACTATCATTATTATCATAACATGGTTATTTTATCCAGGATGTTTGTCTACAGTATTTTTTTTCTCTAATATAAATATTTTTACGTCGTCTGTTATCTCTTTTTTTTACTCGTATGTATATTTATATTATGCTAATAACTTACACAGGTTTTACACATGCTCCCTTTTGTTTATTGCCATATTCTTGTTTAGTTGTATTTTTGGGCATGCTTTTCATTGTTATTTTGATATTCTCCGATTCTTTATTGTGTTCAATTCTTCTGTCAACCTTACTTTCGTTGGAAATCAGTTACCTTTATTTCTAGTACATTTACAGCTCATATTTCTTTGGCTGTTTCTAATGCCGCTTGTGTGTTTTTCATTCGGTTTGCTATCCGTTTGTTTACTCTTGCTCTTTTACTTTGAGCCTTGTTTTCTACTGAATTACTTGAACCTCGAACTTTCATTATCTACCTTTTTTCTTATTTGTTCCCGTGTTTTGGATCCTACTTGACTCCAAAACTTTTGAACCTTGTTTCTTTTTGACCTTGTTTTTTATTTCCTTATTCACTGTTTCAGCAGGGTCATGACCCGGAATCATACTTACCAACAACATTTGGTTGTCTCTTCTATCGATATCCAGTTTTTGAAAACACCTTTGACGCTACCTCAACTGTTGATTGTTTGCATATCTGATTATCTTTACTTTGCCGATAGATTCCACAATTTTACTAACGACCACAAACTTTCACATTAGCTGCTGTTCTTCTTGCACGTCTTTTTGACCTTCCTCTTCCCCTCTTGTTCATCGAATCAGTAAATAATATCTTCTCTTGCTGCACTAACCTTGCTCTCAGCTACTGTTGCTCATACTCACTTTTCCGTGTTCTCAGTCATAATTTATTTACGTTTTCATGCACTCCTCTAGATTTTATTTTTCTGGTCCTCTTCGTTGCTTTGTTCCTCATTCTTGGATATTTTTTTTTTTTTTTTTTTCATAAATACCGCCACACATCAAACTTTCACGATGTATTTTCAAAATCGACTTGATTCATGTACATTAGATGAAGAAAATACCCATCGTTTTGGTATTAGATTATGATAAATATTGTAATAATCAATGAGAATATGAAAAAAGTCATCGATCTAAATCTGTCTTTATTTGACTCCATATCCAATTTGTTTCTCGCCGTGTGAAAACAAGGCACATCCGGTCTACATCCATATCAGCGAAACAGAGAAATACAAGTATAACCCGTAAGCCGATATCCGCCCCTTTCGTCAGGTCGGCCCTTATGTGTTGTATGTACGTATATACGACACAGTAATAATTCTCTTTACACGGGCGCGCCGTCTGCCCGACCGCGTTACCATGGAGCCACGAATAAACTTGGCCCAATAGCACTGTAGCGGAGCTCGCTCGCCGACGACCCTCCCTATACACCGCTCGCTGCCGGCTTTCCAATTTCGGCCCGCGCTCGGTGCATCCACCCGTATACTTTGCTCCCGCGTAGCACATCCAACTCCCCCTTTTTCCACGACGTTCTCGTCGTCGCGAGTGAGTGAGCATGTCATTTTTCGTGGACGTCGTGAGCGAGGACTCGTTCTACGAGAACCTGACCCTCGGAGTGACGCGGGTGCTCGAGGCGAACCCCTGCATAAAGGAAGTGCGGCTCGAGAGACGGCCGGCCTGCGACAGGTCCTTCCTGTCTACGTGGGAGCAGAAGCACTGCTGCCTCCTCACCGAGGATCTTAGGAACTTTTACACGTCGACCGATGGCTTTCTGCTCACGTGGAGCCTGCAAATTGCAGGTATTTTTTCTTTTTCTTCATCGCCTTCTCTTCCTCTCTGCGGCATACTTTTTTTTTTTTACGGCCCCGGGGTAAGGTGGAGTTACCTGTTTCCGATCACGTCCCTGTTTTCCGATTATTTTCTCATTTCAAAGTAAACCACGTGTATACTTTTTTTAGGATAGCAAATCCGTACCTGCCATCGACCCAAACTTTTCGCGAGTTCGAAGTACGTTATAAATCCACATTAATTTTTAAGATAATTGAACTTTTTATAGGTAATACCGTCTTGTTGTAATGGGGTAGATGTGCTACAGCAATTTATGTACAGCTCAAAATAAGTACTTGACAAATGAAACTAATTTTATAATAAAAAGTACTGGACAAATCATAACTATTTCCCCTTTTCCAGATTTGATGAGTATAGGGTTATCGTACAGAATAAAAATTGGATCATTGAACATAAATTTCTACATTAGAAAATTATAGCAATAACCTACAAAACTGTTGCTGTACGGTAAATGACGTATTACGCTCGTTCGACTAACTCGGTCCACAGTCCATTATTCTTTTACTGTTCAAGTAATGCAAGTTACAGCAACATTTCGATAAGAATGAAAGTATAATTTTGAGTCAAATAAGATAATCGAAAATTATAGGGGTTTTCGTGATCGAATGTAGATTTCAAACTTTTACAGACATGCTACATTTTGATTTGATTAATTCCCCCTTGCTATTCTTTTTTCACGAGTACACGCGTTTTTCTTATCCCTCTTCTTTTTTTCTTCCAACTCTTCGAACCGATGAGTAAAACACGCGCAGACCGTGAAATCGCATCAACCGCCCGACAAGGTACACAAAAAAACTCGCGACAAACTTTCCTATCCCGCCCGACTGTGGCCAATTCGTTGTTTTCAAGAAATAAAAACTTCACCATCCCTCAGCCCCAACCAAGTTAGCGGCCGCCGAAAGCTCTTCCGAATGAATTCCCCCCGAATCCGCCCGTTCGTGAGCTCCTCCGCGCCCCCGATCCCCCAAAACGACCATCATCACGACGAAAATCCCGCTCCACGCCCACAGGCGAGGAGTTCCCGGTCGGCCGCATGGAGATAAAGGACCTGTCGAGCCTCCGGCGCCACGTGACCGGCGGCGGAGGCAAGGAGCAACAGGCCGACACCAGCACCGGCAGCGGCAGCGCAACAACCCCGGCCGTCGTTCTCGAGCCGAGCTTCGGCAGCTCGCGGTGCAAGCTCTTCGAGCTGGCCGAGTGCGCCGATTGCCGCGTCTTCCTCGTCTACCAGCTGCAGCCCGACCGGGACGAGCCGTCCGTGTGGCTGTACAGCATGGGCCGGGGCAGCTGGTACGGACTGGCCGACGACTTCGTCAAGTACTTTCGCATGATGCTCGCCCACCTCGGGCTCCCGCTCTGGCAGATGTGCGCCTGCGGGCTGCAGCTGCCCACGTGGCTCGAGCAGGTCCGTCCGTCGCTGGCCGATGTATTTCTGTACATGTATACCACC
>JAPYYV010029708.1:0-10601 GCA_030522625.1 Copidosoma aretas | reverse complement strand
TCCGCAACAACACTTTTACCGAATATATATTTTTACCGAAAAAATGTATATATTTATCCGTTGAAAATTTTACAAGATATCTCATCTTTGTCGATCCACATGCTATTTGAAAAAAAAAAAAAAAAAAAAAAAATCACCGTGGAAACTCATCCAACCCCAAAGTGCACTATGCTTTTATCACCACGTCACGACTCAGCAACACCAACAACAACACGACACGCACCCCGACAAAAAAGCCCGAAAGAAATAGGGGAGCCCGCCGTACAAATCTGCACCCCCGCGCGCGCGGTGACAAAAATAGATTCGGCCCCGGAAATGGCCATGAATGTTTGATCAACGTTATCCGTAGATGCGCGCTGGGAAAGGGTGGCACTTGAAAAAAGGCGTACAGGCCAGCCTCGACCGTTCGGCCGCATTCGCACATCCATTTGCGCATTTAATGCATTTATGATCCCTGCGCGTTCCTTCTTCTCGGACTGTACAGGAGAGCCCTGTCTGTCTGTATTGTGCACGTATAAAATACACGACCCGGGGGGCCCTCATAGTAGCTAACACGCATGCGGAATAGGCGCGGGAGGAGGAGGGCTGATCGTCCTTGTTGGAGGTGTATTTATGTATAGACCAGCTGCTGCTGGTGCGCGGACGAATCGCAGGCGACCGAGGCCAGCCGGTGAGTGACTTGCCGTCAAATGGGTCGTACGGTGTGTGTGGACATAGGGTACTGACACATTCGTGCACGGCTGGTACAGTCGCATGGAGCAGTGCAGATTGCACTTGAGAAAGGTAGAGCTGGGGAGTTCGGTATCGCGCGCGTCGGGATTGATGCGCGTTCGATCAGGGCGGCAGGTATTCGGCGAGCGTCGAACGCGGCGAGTCGTGCGTTTAAACTGATGAACGTTCTATTCCGAGATTTGTGGTGATTTTGTCGAGGATCAAACCTTTTTGGCATTCATTTACGAATCATTTTGATCGATGTAAAGCAATGTGCGCCCAAGTGACGAGGTATCTAGACAGTTTTAAGCATGGTGATGACTGGAAAGTATACGTGGAAAAACTTTATTCATTCATATCTTTGAATGATATTCCAAAGGATAAACGAAAATCATTGCTTGTAACTCGATTGAGTACTCGAGTTTATGAGATTTTGTCCAACTTATGCTCACCCGATTTGCCCCAGGACGATAAATTTACTTTTGACGATTTGGTGAAAAAATTAGAGCAGTATTTCTGGTACACGGATGCACATACGCGGTATAATAAAGCTCGGCTTGAATTTATACACATGAGACGAGGACCTCTCGAGCTCGAAGAATATAGATTAAGAGAACAACCAGCTGAAGGTCTTGAATCAGAAGCTTTGTGTCTTAAAGTATTCAAAGCGGCCGGGTCTGTGAAAAACTTGATTAAATTTGCTACTGAAGTTGATTGGCAACAGACGGAAACTATTAAAACAGTATCGCGCACAAGGGATAGTGTTAATAACAAGTCGGAGGTATACGCAGCGACTGAATTTCGAAAAAATACGGCTGGAACGCGAAATAAAATTCATAGTCGACGAGGAAAATCAAAAACCTGTATGCTCAGATAAACAAGTTCACAATGGAAAATCGGCTAAACTTTATTATTGCTGTGGTAATAATGATTGCTATGTATTGATGTGATAACCATAAAATTTTTTATTAATTTAGAAAGCATGCTGTGATAAAAATTCCATTTTAAATTATAAAGCAATAATGAAATTGCATTACTTTCAGCCTGGACATTTTGGGATCGAATTATTTTAGTAAAATTTAACATCATTGAGATTTGTTGTCATACAGTATTTTTACCGTGTACACTTTACGCATTTATTTATTTATTTATTAGTTATTTATTGAATGTATTTGAATTCTTTACAGTATAATATATTAGTGCACAATTAAATATGTCAGGCGCTGCTGCAGTGGTACTAGTTAGGAATTATTAATTTTTCATTAATATTCAACAAAGATCTTTAATGAAATATTTCATTATTGGAGATACTTCATTAAATTTTTCAATATTATTAAATATTATTAAAGGATATGGGATGAGTCGTACGACGAAAGTGAGAAAGAATAGTCCGATGCGCAAATGAATAAAGTAAATAACGAAGAAAGCAACCTCGTTCCCGTCGAGGTTTATTTTTGGAGACACAGAATGCCCGAAAAATCCACAACTGAAGATCCACTGACTCTAAACTTCAAGAAAAAATTCGTAGTTCGCCTGAACAAACAATATTGGGACAAATACGTTTCTCAAGTTAATGCCGTAAATTTTTTCCGAAAAGTCAATTACAAGGATAATGACGATGAAGATAAAAATTTCAAAGTGTCCACTATTGCAAAAGATAAATTATCTTGTGGTAAAAAGAAGAAGCATGAAAAGTACAAAAATAACGTTAGAGCCAGCGCCTTGAGAGAAAAGAACGGTGATGATTATTATTGATATTGATAAACTATATGTTTTGAAAAAATATTACCTATTTCAAAAGAAACCTTATGTTAATATCAACAGCATAGAATACTGACCTAATAAAAATTATTATCCCAATATTTTAATCAATTAATATTCACTGATTTAATTATCAGTTACACCAGACAATTACGTCACTGCTGAATCAGAGAAACTTAAATTAATATTGAAGTTTACCATTGAAACTCTAAGCTCACTTTAATGACCATACTTAAGTAAATGCAAATATTGTATTGTTATGAAACATTCTGTTTCAATTTCAAGTGAAACTTCTACTTTAAATCCGTCGCTTCAGTAGGTACAGTGTATAAAAATTATATTCATACCGAATCAAAGACACTATTTTCCCTAGCTTATATTTAAACAGTACACCGGTCCGACAAAAGAAAGTGCTGCTTCAAGACCGGTGGAACAAGCGTGGTTTATAAATTGTTGGGAAAAAGGCGTTACTTCAAAATCGTTAGAAAAAAAACGTAATCGTGAAAGGATTGGAAAAATGAGTTTTATTCACATATCGTTAAGGGAAAAGTGCTATCTTAAAATCGTTAAAAAAATGACATTTTAAAATCGTGTAAGTCTATATTATTTTAAAATTGAGTCATTCCTCTCGCTGCTTTTTTATTAAGCCAGCTTATAAGTTTAATAACTTCCTTAAACTATTACCTTTCGCTTCCGGTGTTGCATATAATAAATTTTTGAACTTATTTTCAATCACGAAAATTTCCAAACTGGCAATAAGAATTTTAAATGAACAACGACTACCGAATGCGTTTTATCGATCCGAAGGCTCAATGGTTCCTAGTGGTTGAAGTCGGACCCGGAAGTTATACACCCCAACGCTATTATTTCCCAACAACTTTGAGGCAGCGCTTTCTTTTCCCCAATAAGTAACTCTATTGACGAAATTGAATTCTTGATATCAGCAATGGGTTCACTAAAAATTCTTAAACCCGATTCAATGTTCAGAAGTTTTACATTTTATTCCAATAAATAATAAAAATAATATTCGCTGGTCAAATAGGGGCGTTTGTGACACAAATTGTCGTAAGTGCACTTGTGCCTTTTTTTCTTACTGAGTTAGATCGGTAAGCTCGCCCTTGAACTTTGAATGGAAAAAAAGCGTAAGCGCAGCAGCCTACACCTACCCAAGCATGTAAATTATGTTTATGCGATGATTATTTACACTTTGAATCAAAAATTTTTATTTTTATCATTATTTAAGCACAAATTCATCGATTCTCTCAGTTTTGCGTCGATTGCACTTACGCTCCTTTTCTCGGCGATCGCCATCTTCCAATAAAAACCAATCCTCATAACGACAATCTTTATTGAACAAAAAAAAACTTTTCTTTTTTGGTTTTACAGCGGACTCCCTGCACCACCATCACGACCACAGCAGGATCGCGCCGGCTATGCTAGAGCCGCCGACGACGACGACCCGTCTTCCGGTCAGCGCCGGCCTCGCCACTGCCCTGCGGGACACCCCGGCGTTACCCTCGCGCCAGCCGAACCGAACCCTACCGCTGAACCCACCGCCCCCGGTTCCAAGGCGCAAACCCGTCGGCTACCCCGTACTCTACGCAGCGGCCACTCCGAAACTGTCGGCGAGCAGCGGGACGACGCCGGCGAAAGAACAGAGCAAAGGGTACGACAGCTCTGTTGGCCGGCAGCGTAACGGCGACGACTCGGCTGGTGAGTTGTTTGATCATTCTTCGAGGGTTTGGTCAGGTTCGACTCAATAAGATTTTAGTTGCCAAGATTGCTCGATTTCGAAAAACGTTTGCAAAACATTCGGGTGTGGAAGGATTTGAAGTACTCAGATGAAGTTTCGGATCGTAACATTCAACACAAAGGTTGCCTCGAATAATCTTGCGAAATATAGTATTTTCTTCTGTTTGATTGGTTTCGCGAACCATTGTATTAGAGTCCATGCCGATACCGTAAGTACATTTTTCAACGAGCCTTTTATCGCGTTTTAGTTCGTGAACCTCATCTGAAACTTTGAGGGAGAAATAGTGGTACATTGTTACTCAATAAACGATTCCTCAAAGTTTGATAAGATTCGATCTACAATCGTATATTAGTTCTGAAACTTCTGAAGGGTTGGACCGAAGTGGGTCACCTTCTCTTCATTTTTTTGATTCCCCGGTCATTACACTGTATTGTTTTGAAAGTAGAAATCTCCCCCCTCCCCCCTCCACCAATCAAACATGGGCTTGACTCAGGAGCGCGTAATCAGACCGACGACGATAAGAGGTGACAGAAATAATTATAACCCACGAAGCGCACGCACCTATTATACACGTCACGGCGGTTTTAGTTACATATAGGCGCCGATTAGCGGTCACTTGAGATTATCTTTATCTTCCAATAGTCATCAGACTATCGAACAAAGGAAAAGTGTTGCTCATCTCGCCCGCGGCTGGGAAACGTCCGAAATTGCCGGCTAATAGTTTCGAGAAATGTTCACGGTATTTTTCGGTATTGTTTTGCACGTATTATGCATGTATAGGAATTCTTTATGTTTATCTCGGTTGAGGTTGAAGCAACATCGAAGTTGTCGAAGTTGGGGAAAGCCCGATTAGATAGGATCCACTCGGACGGTTGCAGGAACAGTAAAATGGGCCTTCAGGGGTCGTACCCAAATACCGTGGACGATTTTTTCGATTTTTCCCCCCTGCGTGGACTTTGTGTAAATCAGAAATTTACCCCCCCCCCTCCTCCCAAGTTACGTTGACTTACTTTTTTTCTACGTTTTCGAAAAAAAATTGTAAATAATACATCTATTAATTAATAACTATTAAATATTTATATATTTTAATATTTTTATCGTGTTAAAGCGACAATTTTACAAACGAAGCATGTAAGGTTAGTCATAATAAGTATTAATACAAATATTTAAAGAGAAGTGACTCTAAATAAAATAAAAAAATTGTGTATCTCAACTATTAGGTAAAAATAATTTGAAAGCTAATGTTTTAGAATAAAAGCAAGAAAATTGTCACACGTAAACTTATTGCCTGTCCCTCCCCCCCCCCCCCAGCGGGAACACCCCCCCACACTTGTTGCCCCGCCCCCCCCCCCCCCCCCCGCGCGAACCCCCGCATGTTCCACCCGAACGGCCCCCCCCCCCCCCCCCCCCCCTCTAAAACTGTTAACGGTATTTGGGCACGACCCCTTATCGCAGTATACGTCGGACGAGACGAATATGCAGAAGTTGTATCCGCTCTTTAATGATCCAGATCAGTCTTATCGCGTACTGGCGCCTTATAAAGTTCGGTCGTGGACAATGCCGATACGGAATTACATCTAATTCCAATGATACGCTAAGTACTAATATACTTATGTGTCCATACCTAGATATATCCTTTTTTTTTTGTATATTGTAGTGTCGACACTTGGGAGAGGGATGGGAAAGGGATGTGAGGGGGTAGGGGGAATTCGGTGCATTGCCTGAGTCCTGATCGGGTGTCTACGTATGAACATCAGGACTAACTCCTGCATACCTATATCCGATCGGTGTGACACTTGCTATAGGTACAAGTTTCGAAACAAGTCGGCAGATCGTTGCCCGCGCGCAACACCTTCTCTTGTACGATTTAAATGTCGCGAAACAATCGCAATGAAGATAATAGTGACTTGTGCATTATTGTGGGGCCAACGCCAGCCGATTCGTGATCTCTACACACGTATATACCTTAAAGCGTGCGAGATTGCGATAGTGGCACCTATATATGGATCTTCCAATGAGGAACCGCACGCTGCCACGCGATACCCGAAGCACTTGCGTATTCGATGCAGTAGGATAGCGGACGAGCCTTCCCATCCTGTAACATAATTGTAGTCAATAGAGATATTCCATGACCGAGCAATCAGGGCTAATGCACTCGAAGTGCACCGACGTCCGTCGCATATATATATCGATACACTGTATACAGCTATACAGCACAGTCCATCGACTCAACAGACCCTGGGAGATCAAAACTCCCCCCTGACTTCCATTAGATATGCTCAAAGTGCACCCTTCGAACACCCCTTCAGCTGCAGCGGATGATCGAACGGTACAGGAACACCCGCGACTCCTATATATGAGAATCCGAAGTCTGTTGCAAACCGCGCGCTGTCGAGCTAAGGAATCAACAACGGCAGCTCTCGAGACGTCCATGAGAAATGAACTACCCTCGCGCTCAATCAAGAAGAGCTTCCCGATTATCCGCGAGACGCGTTAGACATAGTATAATACCTGATACAGAAACACAGCCCGCGAGCTTCGATTGTTGTCGCGGTTTGCGGTGTATGGCGTTGGAATTGGAGAGGTTCATGCGCATGGTGACTATATTATGATACTTTTGGCGTGTCCGCGTGTCGGGTTAATTGCACCCGGTGTATCGCAGGATGTACGTGTATTCTCGGTTCGGTGTGCCCATCATAACCGTAACTCAATTATTGGTGTATGCAAGCTCTGATGGACACTCTTATATGCATATGGGTTGCATGGGACTACACGGGTGTATATTAGGGTGTCCGTTACTGGTTTATTTACCGATTTTGACTTTTTGATCATATAACCCCTGGAATCACTTCGTTGTATCCTCAAATGATAATCCATACCCTGAAAATCCGAAAATTTTGGATTTAACACGGGCCCCTAGACGCAATTTGATTTCCCATATAAATAGTATAGGATTTTCAAATTTCCACCTCGTTTGATTTTTTTGACCACTTTGAGTACTTTTTCAGGATTTTTAAATCTTACCATTGAATTACATGTCACTTGGACTTCATTAATTGATTTTTTCTAGCTCAAAATAAGCAAGTTGAAAAAATTTTACATTTTGGATTTTCTGTACTTCGAAGGCTCCGAAGGCCAAAATCGAACTTTTTCAACATGCTCATATTGAGCTGTAAAAAATCAATAAATCAAGTCCAAGTGACATGTAATTCAATGGTATGATTTCAAAAACCAGAATAAATACTTAAAGTGGTCAAAAAAATCAAACAAGGTTGAAATTTGAAAATCCTAGGCTATTTATATGGGAAATCAAATTGCGTCTAGGGGCACGTGTTAAATCCAAAATTTTCGGATTCAGGGTATGGATTATCATTTTAGGATACAACGAAGAGATTCCAGGGGGTATATGATCAAAAAGTCAAAATCGGTAAATGACAGACACCCTAGTGTATATGGGTCGTTTCACGGAAAACGGGATATTTCGCAATGCTAGATTCGTTTGTTACGAATATTGTATGTTTGTACCTATGATATTGTATTGTGCATACATTATGGTTTGGTAAGAGCCTCGATAGTTTGGTCACCGCTACGTCGAAAAAACAATATGTATTTTATATAATGAAATACATATAATATTATGGACGGATGATACCGTCAGAGTTTATTTGTATAGTATTTATCAATTCACGTAACGCTGATAGACTGATGCAATGTCCGCTTATCTCGGCTGAAGGTTGGAGTTCGTAGTGTATTTTTGGATGTTGTTTTCCTTGCGCCGTACTTCCTCGTTGATGAATGAAATTGGGTAACCCAGTTCTGCAAGACTGATCAAAACGTATGCATACTTATCTGAGATGTTGAATGATCTTTTAAATGAGCAGATTAAGGGATTATAGGTTCAATAAAAAAAAGGCAGAATAAATCATGACAAGCTAGTGCGTCCGTGAAAAAGATCGTACAAAATTTCGTAATATGTGTTCGAAGTATTTGATTGTTCGTTGTTGCATTTGGGAAAATGTCACAACGGGTTGTGCACAAGTTCTCCGTCGAATGAATCGTTATCACGAAGAATTTCAATACAGATTACTTGATACTTCATTTTTAGACACAAGTATCTTATGTCTTCTATTTTACCTAGAGCAAAAAGTGTAACAAACCATCTATTTTTAGTTTCAAACATATTTTGAACTTAGCATAATCAGTGTGGTTGAAGTATTTCACATTGCATGGTTCTTTTTTCCATATACTCGTTTATCGAGTGTGGTAGTAAGACAGAAATACTTACTCACCTCAAAAAGAGAAATAAAAATGAATTATATATATAAAAAAAATATTTGTATATACCAGTAATTACGAATTTTGATATTTATTATATATTATAGGCATACAATGTATGTGGTAGTTGTAGGATTCAAATCAGGGATAACAGCAGATGTATATGAATATCAAATAATCAATATATTGTAACTTCATAAAAATACATAATTTTAATACAAAAGAAAGTTATGTTTCAGTAACGCTTGTCTCCAACTACTAATGAAAATATTCAAACGATACGATTCTTCGTTAATCACGGTACGAATTATCATGGTAATTTTAATTCATAAATTTATAAGAACTAATAGAAATAAATCCCATATACATAAGAAAATCACTGCTTGATTTTAATTCGAATTTTCAGGCAATAACTATAATTACGAATTTCAGGAGGAGTGATTATATACAAAAAAAACTATACTCTATACGTGTAACGGTAACACGGTTGCAAAATTATAAAATAAAAAGGAGTTAATTTCCTTAAAGTATCGGCAGAAATAATATATTTTTGGGACCGAGATTCATCTGGCGCTCGGTTTCAGTGCGAGGTTAATTAAACAAATGCGTAATAAATAAAATAATAAGAAAAAAAGTCCTCTGTTCTAATCGAAATATTAAAAAAAATTCTGTTTTATATCGTATTATCTATATAATCTATAACAACTTATAATTCCCTTTTCTGATATTCAGTTATACTACAGCGTTCATCTGGCAAAACACGTCCTTCCTTGCGGATGATCGGAGGTAGAGAGCTAGTCCTGTCCTAGTTTCCCGTGTCCCGTACTGCTGTTTTCTTTCCCCACTCGGCTTTTCTCCACCGCCTGAACTCTCGCCGCTCCTATTGGTTATCAGCTTGCCGTAATTTTCTTTTCTTTTCTTCTCTATTCCTCGTATCGTTCTACTTATGTCGCGTTTCAAAAAAACATATATTTACCAAACGCACGGGCGCTAGAATTCCCGGCTGAGACAACTTTAAACCCTTGCAACATCAAGCATGTAGTTTTGACATTTTTTCTCCGAAAATATAAGTATAAGCGCTTCAGATTGTAAAAATAACTAAAAATCGGCTAAAACAAAATGAAAAGTGTAAATATTGCTGAGCTCGAAAAAAATTATTTTTCTAATCTTATTTGTCTATAAGTGAGGCAAAGGTAAAGAAAAGAAATAAAAAACTTGGACACGGGAGGAAAAACACAACAAGGCTCAATAAAAAACAATAGAGACATTAGTTGTAATAATATATTCGAGAAAGTGGGAAAGTGAAAAAAAAATGACAGAAAAATAAGATGTATTGTATGGATATCAGCTGCAAAAGTGTCGGCAGAAGGGTGCCTGTGGAAGCCAGTCATTGGTGCGCAGCGTGGACTTTTTCATAAACATAGTCGCTAGTTTATTTATTTTTTTTTTTTCGCCACGTCACGTTTATGGAAATAGACGGTCTTATCGTGTTCACACGATTTTTTTTCGAGGATAGTAAAAGAGAAACGAGAGAAAAGCGGTGAGTCGCTCGATGAATAATGCCGATCAATTATTCACACCAGCAGACAATGAAATACTATGAAGCAAAGTTCTCCGAGCCGTATTACTTATCGGGAGAAAATTTTTCGTGACCATTCTACGTACCTATTAACCGTATCGTTGACGATAATCTGCTTTTCAATTGACGATAAACTACTAAGTTCATGCGTCATTTTTTTTTTTAAATAATCGTCCACTCTGACCGTTATCTTATCAACATCACGATTGCGCTAAAATTTAATCAACTTTCAATACGAATTAAAAACCATTACAATCGATACGTATAAAATTGCGATGATTTAAATTGTATACGAATACGAAAATGTATAGAAAAATGCATAAGTGCTTTGGTAATTACACTGTAAAAATTTTTGGTGTATAATTACCACGCTTACAAGTGTAGTTTTAAATAGGGGTAAGTGAGGGTATTGTTGTGCTTGTTCCAATTATTGCGGAACTCTCAAATAGTGCCTATATTTTAATTCAAGTGATTAGTTATAGAGAATAAATACTTGCAATCATTAAATTATATTATAAAGTA
>JAPYYV010029704.1:0-17390 GCA_030522625.1 Copidosoma aretas | reverse complement strand
ATAATACAAATTATTTATACTTTTTTTTAATTTATTTAATATATCATTCTGTTTTCCTCGCACATATTGCGAAAAATCTTGCACACAACTCGTGCGGGATGAATTTCCCACACTCGTGTGATTGATTCACACCCGTGCGGGATATCGTCTTTTCCGCACTTGCTACGTAGATAACTATTTTTGCTTTTATAAATGCATAGTTCTATTAAAAAAAAAGTTTTTCGATTAAAAAGCATTAAATTTTTATGAAATAATTAATCAGACAGTCTAGTCTGTGTCTGTCCCAATATGTATATCTGTAATTACATACCTTTTAAATTAACATGGGTTTTCTAAGAAAAAAGGTTTTCTAATTTGGGCCGGGCCTTGAGTTTCCGGCTAGCCTGGAGCCCACAGAACTTGGGAACAATAACGAAAAAATTGTAAACACTGAATTTCGAACATTTAATTTTATTGTATAAAGTATTTCAGTGTTTGTGAAATTACCCATATATTTTTGTTTCTTTAATGTCGAAGGGAAATCGCTGAAAATAATAATCAGGTCATCGAATGAAATTTTTTGTACCACTTAATCTTCGCGACCCGCAAAAAAAGCAATTCACAACTAATCGAACGACGTTATAAACTACGATTGCAGGCCCGATTGTTTCTCACCATACAGCATATGTTTAAACCAAATAAACAAAAAAGATGAACTTTCACCTTCTTCCAGGCGCGACAAGTTTTCTTTTAATATTAAAAAAATGTTTTCCTTTCTATTTTCATCTTTCAAAGGCTTGTAAAAATTTTATCGCAACTAGTCGAAATAAATAATAATTTTGTTTTTATTTTTTATATAAAAATTGCTGAAATACAAATTAGTTTTTCCAGCACCTGAAATGGCAAGAAGAGATAGTGAGTCCCGTATGTCATCAGGGTCGCAAAGTGTCGGTGACGGGAGAACTACTCTCGTCGCCGGCACTTTAGCGTTAAACCAAAGCAATGATGGTGAATGTAGCGACTCGGAAAACGAGGCGAACTATACACTCACGTGTTCCATTTGCGCGGAAAAGTTCCCAGAAGCATGGGCCGTGCACGAACACATGGAATACGAACACGATTTTGTCGACAGTGGAGGTACGGATCAATTATATGTCTGTATGGTATTTTCAATAAAACTTGTAAAAATAAATACTTACTATCCAGAAGAAGCCATGGAAGTCGAGGAAGAGGAGGGTATTAACACGAGTTGCACCGTGACGAACGATTTGCCCAGTGAACAGCCAACGACGAATAAAAAATTTGCGACCAGATTTTTTTATAACTCTAGCCGAAGACCCAAGTCTCCAAAAACACCACGTAAGCGCAATTTTTTTTCTGTATTGCAGAATAAATAAATTATCAATTTTAGTGTTTGTATCTCTTCTTTTCAGGTCGAGACGCAGAATCAGAGAAACAACATGACAATGCTCCTGTTTCGACAACCAGTAAGTCGATCAACTGTGCTTTTGCAATTCCGTGCAATTAATCAAATCTTTTTATTGCAGATGGTAATAGGGCTATATCGAATGAAAATTGTAAAACGCAAATTCCTCATACATCAGGTCAATTCTTGAAAAGGAAATTGCAATTTGTCTGCCACCGACGGTAAGTGTTTGTTTGATGTACGCAGATGACCCGTTTTTAAATTTTAGCTAATTTTGTCAATTTTTGCAGGCGGCAAAGAGAGCGACAACTCATGCGAGTCACGTAAAAAGCTTAAAAAAGCTTGCAAATCATGTGGTGGTACGGACCATCAGCTACGAACCAGCTCTAAATGTCCATATTACGTGAAAAGGGAGAAAAAATCAAATCCCTCGTCAGCGGGACAAACAAACTCTGGATCGCGGGCTCCCCTGCCAGATCAAAACAACTTTGTACTTTGTACAACTTTGTACTTGCCAAAACTGATACAGAGGTTGTTCCTAAGAGGGCGAAAATAATTAGTTTGGTGTACATATTTGACAAGTATAGAGATTCGTGAAGACTTTCGAATTAAATGAATGCTGACTCTACAACTATTTTTATATCAAAATTTGTAAAGTTACTTATCTTTCACAAGATAAGATTTGTGAAACATCTGCGTGATTTATCTATGACCAAAATATTTCTCATTTCCAAACAATTTCTAGGATTTTGAAAAGTTACTAACATGCATGCATTTCTAGGCTCCACTAATGGCGATTTGATGGATTTCCATAAGAGTTTCCAAACATCTGATATGTTACCATTTCGTTATGGACTACATAATAATCCGAGAGTACGAGTCCCGTTAGATGGCTCTGATGCTGATAACTCGGAACCATACAAAGGCTGTGTTCCGCAAACAGTGACATCAGTAAGTCCATGGGAGTGCAAGAGAGACAGCATGATATGATGTCTCTTTCGCACTCACATGATATACCACTGGCTTACTGCTGTCACTGTTTGCGGAACACAGCCAAAAAATATACGGTTGTCGACGTCATTAATGTCGTTTTGTTTATCACTGTATACGAAAAGGGTTATGTTACGCGAATTAGTATAAGTAAACACAACTCAAGGAATTAGATAATAATTATCAGCACTTGACAAACAAAAAACCACAATGGAGGAAGCCTCCGCCAAGTCTACCCCGGAAAATTCAGAGCACAAATTCGAACCGATAAACTACACTACAGGTAAGCGCAGTATAATTTTCTTCAGGAAAACTTTGTAGGGTACAAGATAGAAGGTAACTTTGTATTTGAACTTTGTGCTTGAGTGATTGTTCGCGTGTTGTACTCATTTTATTTCAGAAATTCGTCAAATGATGCATGGTTTTGGAGATAATTCAGAGCCTCTGATTGAGTCTGCAAAAATCATCGAGGCTGTTGTATTAAATCAGATGAGAGGTATTATTCGCAAAGCATGCGAGGTTGCCGACTTGCGAATGAGTCAAACAGTCAGTGCTGAGGATTTCTTGTTTCTTCTGAGGAAGGACAAGATCAAGTTGCAGAGGCTGGTCAATTATTTGAGTACGTTGCCAGCTATTTTATAATATAACGTTTCTTGTGCACTGCTGTTTTGGAGCAAAATAATAATTGCTTTATTTGCAGAGTTAAAGGAATTCAAATCCACAATGCACAAGACTATAGATGCAGAAGTTGTGGAGTTCACGGATATTTCTAAAGCTGATGAGATTTCCAAGTTACCGTGCATTAAATTTTTGAAGCATATCGATAATACAGGTGAACTTTTGAATGACAAGGAATTAGTCGATCACGTTAAGCGTAAGAGAAACATAAGGGTAGATATGATTTCAAAGAGGATAGATGAAGCTAGGTATTTGGAATTCAGTAAGGCTAGATGTGTTTCTTTTGCCAACAAAAATAAACACAAGTTTAGTGACTGGGTCGGAGCGAGTGGTAAGACATAACATACGCCTCAAAACTGCAAATATTCATCATGTAAACAGTTTTGAAAAAATTCTGTATTTTCAGGAGATCTAACGTTATCCAAATCGGGCTACATAGTGTTGGGCTACTTGGCGTACGAAACGGTAGCTCAGATCATAGACCTTGCATTTTTGGTGCGGCAAGATCAAAACAAATTGCAAGGCGATCCAATCGATAGGCTCCAATCTAGTTATCCAAATCCCATCACGTACAAACCTTATCAGTACGCAAAGGTAAAGCTTATTTTAGATTTAAGAAATGTTTGCAGCAAAATATGCCCAGTTTAAAATAACGTTTTTATATAAAAACCAACAGCCAGTGATGACGAAACCGCTGACCCCCCAGGAAATCAACGAGGCTCTCAGACGGTACTGGTCCCCTCAGCTCGAGATGACGGGTCCGTTCTACCGCTGGTCCATGACGAAACCTCACACAAAGTTCCTAGCTTGTTAACCATAAGGTATTTCAATTTCTACACTCGGTATGATTCACTAAACAAATCTAGCAATAAAATCAATCGAAATTATATATTTAAATTAAACCTTTATTTCACTATGCGTGTGTACTTGTGCGAACGATACACAACCGCAGCGCAATACCGCTTCTATAATTATGTACAAAAACTGCGCAATTGACAGTCGACTTTCTCTCTCTCTCTCTCTCTCTCTCTCTCTCTCTATTCTGCCGCCCTCAGCCTCACGTCACATATTTCTACACAATCACGAGTTTATACAAGTGCTGATCCTGTTTCTGTATCATGGCGAGAGCAGCGTCGACACCCGCGCCCTGCCCTCGGCGCCCCCAGTTATACAAGTGCCCGACTGATTGGCCGTCGACCAGTCGCAGCACAGCGTTCCCTTGTGACCCCCGAGTTCGAGTATCTTAGCCTGCGGCCGCGGCGGCATCTGCAAACAGACAACACATCTCACACATGTTCTTCGAACAACCAAGTTATACCAGTAGAATCTTACCTTGTATATGTTGCCCCCGCTCTGGGTGCACAGCAGCATGTGGGCCCCGCTCTGGTCGAAGGTGAACAGCTTCCCGTGCACGGAGTTCTTCTCGATCTTGATCTTGGTCTCCCAGACGATCCTACCCGTCTGGCTGAGGCTCCTCTGGCAGAGCTTGCCGTCCTCGCTGAGGGCGCATATGTTGGTGAAGTCGTTGGTCAGCTCGATGTCGATCACGGGACTGGAGTGGCAGCTGATCTCGTCGATGGTCTCGTTACGCCTCAGATCGTGGATGAGCACGTTGCCATTCGACAGGCCGGTCACGAGCAGCTGACCGTTGTGGTTGAAGCTCGAGCAGAGGGCCGTGAGGCTCCTTTCCAGGGGCAGCGCGCGCTCGATCCGCTTGGTCTTGATGTTGTAAAGCAGCAGTCTGCCCTCGGCCGGGTCGGACACCGAGCAGACGAAGCTCGAGTCCGTGGGGTTACAGACGAGGGATACGACGCGCGTGCCCTCGTGCTGTATCTCCCAGAGCGTCTTGCAGTCGCGCGTGTCGTGCAGTTGGATGGCGCCGTTGTTGTCCCCGTGGATGAAGTAGCGCTCGTTCTTGGATATCCAGTCGAGGGCCGTCACCGCCTTGTTCGAGTTCGCCGATGAGGAGGTGAAGGTGGCCACCGTCCTTGAAGTTTATTCAACATTTGTACGACACAGAGTACGTAGTTGGGGAAGGAACCGGCTTCTATACGTACTTGGGCGATGGGATGGGCGTCCAGATCTTGATGACGCCGTCCGTGTCCCCCGTCGCCACGTACGAACCACTGGCGTTGCTTTTGCACTGGATTATGGAAGTCTTGTGCTCGGTGTACTCTTCCTAAAAACGAATACTAATTTAACTCTGCCGTCCGCAGCAAGCAAAAATTCGGCCGTAATAGCGACCTGGCTCAGAAGGAGTCCCTCTTCCTGGTCAGCCTCGAATCACAGCTCGTGCTCCTCTTCGCCACAGCCTCGGACTTGCTCAGCGAAGTTATCCTTCCCTTGGCATTGGCCCGCTTCGTCATGCTGGCGTCCGAATCGGAGTGCTTCTTCATGCTACCGGTGGACTTTCTGCTCAGAATAGGGCTGGAACCGCCGCCTATGTTCCTTATGAGGCTCCTCAGTGTCTTTGGGTTGTCCACTATGGGGGATTCTCTGCAAAGGGAACGGTTTCACGTTTGGGTTGGAAGCCGGTGGGAAGAAGGTTCAAACTTACTGGGCTATTATGTAAAAATCGTCCATGAGAGGCGGCTGTTGGGGTGTTGGTCCCGCGTTGACGTCGAGTACAGAGTCTATTTTGACCATCTCGCTGAGTTTCTGCCTCAGCCGCTCGTTTTCCTCCTGCAACCTTCTGATTCTGTTCGTATCTTCGTCTATCATTAAAAGAGTCGGCATTGGCATGCACTTGAAAAACGCAATCAGTCATCGTACTCGTTTATTTCTCCCTGAAGTACTTATTTTTGTTAAAATTCCTCCAAAGATGTGCATACAGACGTACCTGGAATATCGTGGCCAAAAAGTTGTGCAGAGAAACTAGCATCGTGTCCTGCCACTGTCTGCTGAAGTACACAGAGAACGACGAATTTTCCTCGGGACTCCTCACGTACGGAAGGGCTGTAATACAAATGTTTCTTCGGTGCTTGAAAAAACAAAAAAACCATCATCTCTAATCTTACCAAACCACTCTCTCCACTCGGAGTGGCCCTGCAATTCGGGCGTCATCTTCGTGAAGAATTCTTGAACTCTCTCGGGCTTATTGTTAATGACCGCGCTGACGAGGTACATTTTGAGGACGGCATTTTCCAATTTTCTAATCACGGGCGCAAAGTGGTTTTCCAGTCGCGAGAACAGTCGCGTGTCCAGGTGGCCCCAAAGCTCTCGCAGCGAGGCCAAATCGTGGGTGTGAATGTACTGCATGAACTGATCCACAATTTTATCGACCTGTGCGAGAAAAGTTGAAATTTCAAATTTTTGGTCAACGAAAATGTCAATTTTTATACAGTTTATTAATTTTATGTTAATTATAGTGACAAGTGATGCAGTATGATGGTTACCAATATAAAATAATTGTCCAACTTGATGATAATGTAGTAGGCAGAAAAGCTTATTATTACTCACTGCACGCTTGATAAGAAAAATAATAGACGAATTTAATGGTTTCATAAAACCGAGATATCAATGTTGCAGGTACGAAACGCTACCAGATTAAAAGTAATATTTTAATAATTCAACGGTTCATAAGAAACACGAAAAAACAAAATGAAATTCAAAAACAAGTAATGTAAACAAAATACAGTGCTCCAAACGGATCACATGTCAGTCAAAACAAAACAGTCGTCAGCACACGTAAAAAAACGAAGCACTTCAAATTGAACACATCCTTCCTCAACAAATTTGGGGGGAAAAAAAGAGGACTGACAACCAAAATAATCCTCGAATCGTCTCACCCGAAAGCCCTTCTCCTTCTCGGCCTTGAGGTCCGAGTCGAAAGCTCGCAGCGTCTGCGAAAAACCCCGAAACAGCAGGTACTCCTTCACCAACTCGTCGACGTACTGCACGTGCGACATGATTGTCCGCCCCTCCACGTGACACACAGGGGACTTTGAAAATAAAGTTTGAAAAAAAAAATCAACTCAGGAGCCCGCGTTATTTATTTTTTTGACGACGCGCGGCTCGCGTAGCCCGACGGCCATCTTTTATGCTCTCTCTGTTGCTTGCAGCTTTTGAAGCGAGCGTCGTCCGCTCGAGTTTTTAAATGTGTGTGGGTGGTGCGAAACTGCGAAGCGAAACGGAGAGTTTGGTTTCTGTGTGCGCGGTTGTCAGCCGTGACGCGGCAGCAATGACAAGCGGGAAGTTCGAAAGGGAAGACGCAAAAGGTATACATCAGAAAAATAAAATCTCGGTAGCGTGATTTTATCGTTTTTTTTTAAATTTTATTCTTGAAGTAATGACGGTAATTTACATTTTTTTTTTTTTTTTTATGGTTCTTAGCAAAAATTGTAAACTTTCGTTGATCATTGTAGTTTGGAGATTGATGTTTTAATTATTTTTCTAATGGCTCTTTATAATATTAGCCAGACGATCCGTGCGGCGCTCGACATTATTATACGCCAATGATTAACACATTACGTATGATTACAGAAATATAATTCGTTTATTCGCGTAAAGCATGACAAGTATAAACAATAATAATTGATCATCCGTCTGGCGGATGATGGATACACAGGACACCTAATTCCATCGATATTCAATATTACTACACGTATCGAGATGTATTATCTTCGGTTGTCGCTTTCTTTCTGCGGACTTGCGTTGTAAGTTTTTTTTTTTCTAACAAATAATAACAAATCATAACACATAATTCGTTGAAAATATAATTATCCACCACTTTGAGACAACTTGATCACATGCCATTTCGGAAACAATGATTTATTCGCTGATTTTAAGTACAACGAACCACCAATTACAGGTAAAACACTTGATAAACATCATGTATCACATGCACAAGTTCTTTACGACAGATATACTTATGGCACAGGAGTGCATCAATGATTCTATTGTCGCTTACACTTAATAGTCGCTTAGCTTTCACTTTTCAAAAAAGGCACTGGTTTATTCTTAATTGTTTGTTTTTGATTATTTTTTTCATATTTTTGTTTAACTACATGTTATTTTTTTATAGGTTTTTGTGTTTCGCATGTGTGCGCGATCGCAAGTCGCGAGGTAAATTACATTATTCACACAGACACAACTTTGTACACGTACTTACAATATTCCTTCTATTTCTTTGAGAGAATAATAAATTTTTAAAGGTAAAGAAAACGACTTTTTTGAGATGTACTAAATCAGTCGCGGATGATTGCAAAGTCCTTGGAGGTACAAAATCAGTGAAGAAGCGGGCGTCGCATTTATTTTTTTATTTTAATCAGTGAGTAGTAGCTTGCTCATAAGCGCTTTGATTCGCTTTTTTAGGAATTGAGAAAAATCTGTGTTGCAAAACTTTGTTTTTTTCGCCTGAGGTGTTTTTATACCTTCAAAGCTCTTTCTGAGATTCGTATGTACTGAAATGTTCTAATTAATTTTTTACAGAATGTTTTTTTTTTCAAATATGATTTGATAATAAAAAGCAGATTCAGCTCTCTTGATAAAAATTTTCTTTGATAATAAGTTTCTGCGTAATATTCTCTCACAAATTTTACACCTTAATATTACAATTTTTTATTAAAAATGTATTAATATAATTGCACAATGTAATTATTTTTGAGTTATCTATCATATAAAAATTTAAAAAGTTTGACTCTGTTTATACTCGAATGAATTTACGTTTCAAATCAATATTCGTCTCAATGGCGAAGAATTTCGTTGAATCATGTATTTAATTCATCAACCATATAAGTTGTATTTTTCGTTTATTACAACATATATACATTTTTACATCGTATACATCGTAAATTGTTTTTTCTTCACCACGCATCGTGCACGTCTCGAGTAAGAAATTTGAACAAGATCAAGTAGATTAAAAAACAAATCATTCAACGATCCAAACTGAAGCTTAAATACTAATAATTGTATATGTACAAGAAACAGAAACAATAATGTTACCACACAAAAATTAATTTTTTACCCACACCTCCAGTAACAATATTTAAATTATTAATCAATTTTATTCTGCACATGTTTATTTCCACTCTCTTTCAAGTAAATTCCTGAATTATTCTTATCAAATAAGTAATCACAACTCCCTAAGTAAAATCACAATCAATCCTCTGCGCGCAAATCTTGACGGACGAGCGATCGGAAAACGATCGTACCTTGAAAAAATACATCACCCCTTGTTAATCTTTTATTCGGCCCCGAAGATAAATTCCCCAACTTTCAACAGGGAGGGAAAAAGTTTCACCTCGACGCCACATTTAAACCGAACACCCCCGCCGAACCTCCTTTCAAGAGCGCCCAAAACTTTCAGGCGGCAAAGCCCTCGCGCCAGCTTTATGCGGAACGCGTATTCGGGTTTCTCGAACTCCATAACAAGATTCCCGCCGATCAAACGGACCTGATTCCAGTCTCCCGCGATAGCTCGGCCAAGCCGGTTCGAAAAATATCGCCCGACGCTTCCCCACGACATGTTCCCCCCGTACCAGGGGGCCCGAAAACCGACGGAGCAGCCCCCTCAGCGTCCCGCGAAAACGGACCGTTAGCTGCCCACCCGGTGCTTCTTCCTCAGAGCCCGCGAGCCGCGCGCCCAGCCGTTGTCGCGGTCCGCCACGGCCTAGAGCTCGTCGTCCTCGGGCTTGGCCTTTGGCGCGACCTGTTCGCCGGCCTCCGTCTTCTTGCTCGCGGGGCTCAGGTGCACGTCGGCGAGCTCCACGGGCTCCGGGTCCACGGGCTCCAGCGAGCCGTCCTCCTCCGAGACGTGGAAGCCGATCGACGCGCCGATCTTTTGGCTCGCCTGCTTGAACTGGTCCGTCAGCATTACCTGGAACCGGGCGGGGCGAGCTTTCGATTATCGGGTGGGTCGAATTGTGCAAGTGGTCGTTTGAAACAAAAAGGCTTGATGGAGTCGATTTTCAAATCCAATGAGAAAAAGATCGATGGGGCACGGAAGAAAGATACTTTCCATTATGAAATTGTGAGATATATTTCTTTACTCGATCTGCGCACGTAGAGTTATCGCAGGAAAACAAAAATTATTTTTAACGTCGAACGAAATTTCTGCTATCGTTCATGCGAAAGCAAAAGTTCGTATGAAAATGATTGCATCTACATTTTTATGGATTTAATTTTTTTCTCCTATATTTTTCACGGTAACTCTGCGTCCAAACTTTGAAAAGTTAAACGAATTTTGTGAAATTGAGATCGAATGAAAACAAAGTTTAGGACAAATTTTCGAGTATTTTTTCTACGAGGGACAAGATATATTTCAGCGTACAGTGTGTCGATTGATAAACAATTTTAAACGTGAAAAATGTCCCTCTCGTGGACTGCATTAATCTCTTTGTCGTAGGATTTCAACAATTTATTCTGAATTAATTTTGTTACTTCAGGTCAGCATGAAGTATTATTACGTACTCGTATACCTATATTTGTTTCCGTTAACGTACATTGAATTGTTTTCCAATTTCCCATTACGTTCTAATTGGGTTTTATGATCATTGGTAATTGTACCGATTTTGTCAAAAATGTATCCTCAATTTGTATAATCGAAGAATTAACAATGTTATAGATTATGTCTACCTCGATTTTGTACAAAAAAAAATTAATTATTTCAAATATTTGTTAACAACCAAACATAAATGAATTCTTGGCAAGTGTGCTAGTAACACGATATCTTTCATTAAGTTTGAAATATCACATTTCGCAGCTTTAGTTTTGTCTTTCTCTCGAGCTGTGACGTAAAACTATAATCGTTTATATACACTTTGATTCCGCGAAATTTTTTGTCCTTCATTTTCTTGATTCAATTACGTAAAACTTTTACCACTTTCCAATTTCTTCTTACATAACATACAAAATAAAAAAAACATCCCAAGAATTGAATTATCATGCTATTTCCAATTACGTGGATAACTTTTTGAAATGTTCCGTCAACGGCTTATTGTATTTGTTCAACTATTCAAATGTAAAGTTTTCTATAAAGTTAAATTAAAATTTTTTGCTCTAAAGAACAGCATAATGAAACAAAATGAACTTCTGTTTCCCAAAACTTCTACGCATTCTAAAGTTTATCGGTGAACCGTGCAAAGTTAAATTTGAAAGAAACTGCTATATATGATATTCATGTACATAATATAATATTTGCGTCATGTGGGAAATATATCGATGTGTTCTTATTAATGAAATATATTACTATCTATTAGATGTATTTAGCTGTTTGTTTCTTACCTGAACGACATTGATGCACATAGACGTTAGAGCCAGACCAAAGATCATGTATACAATTGATAGCATCATGTATATTGGATCCTATCGAAAAAAATTCCGTTTTGTATTGAGTTATCGGTAAAAGGACTTTCAGCCCATGGATACAGAGTGTAACAAGCATCCGTGCCGTATATGTTTTTGCATTTGTGATTTAATAATACACTATAATTATCCATTAAATCTTGTAATTATAAAAAATTGAATATTAGTTTCTTTGTGATTTTTGTATTCAAAAAAATTCAATATGGGTGTATTTCGAATAATTTAACAATATGAAAACTTTTGAAACGTACAGCTGCAGTTATCCTGCGTTCATAAAAATACACTCTGCATTTTGCTGTAAAGTGTACTAAATCCCGAAGTGATTTTTTTTTTTAATTTGCAAGGAGTTTGAAATTTGTGTAATTGCAATTATTCACAAAGCAACGTATAGTTTAAATTTTTCAATCACGTGTGTCAATGATGCAATGGGTAATTTAAATTTTGTATGCATGAATCTATGATGAAATCGTGCACTGGCTGATGAACGAATTGCAATTAGTGCAACCTTGGAATCGAATCAAATGACAATAAGTGTACTTCACATATATACATCAGTGTCTCCGAAGAAAAAAGGCTTACCCTCTTTAAAGACCATCGAATGGAAAGCGGGGAAAAAAGGTACAAAAATTATTCATTCTTCGTAAATAAACAACCATCCAACGATTCTCGTCGCTTCAACACATCGAAACTTCGAACGAACAAAAAAAGGACAAAAGCCCCTCACCTTCGGCACAAAGTCGCCGAATCCGATGGTGCTCATGGAAATGAAGACAAAGTAGAAGCTCTCGAAGAAGGTCCACTCCTCGAAAAAGTTGAAGACCGCCGCCCCGCAGATGATGTACAGGACGAGGATCGTGATGGCCACGGATATCGGCAGGTTGAACTCGTCGTTTATCTCGAAGGCGGACATCGCGGGGGTCGAGGGCGACTCGGGCCGCTGCGACGCGTTGCCGTCGACGCCGAGGAGCGTCTGCTGCGGCTGCTGCTGCTGCTGCTGCTGCTGCTGCTGCTGCTGCTGTTGGCGCTGCATCTCCTCGATCTCCTCCGGGTTCAGTTGCGACGGTCGCCTGAACGTCGCGAAGTCGTACACCAGCTGCACGCCTTTCATCATTTCCTGTGTACGCAGATGATTCTTCATTATTTCTCACTCGTCTTTTCCACAAAAATACAGCCTACCCAGGACATTGTTCCGCGTGTCGGGACAAAACATTTTCGAGACAGCCAGAGTATGCGTTGGTGATTGTTGGGGGGTGGGGCTGTGTTAGTCGTAGTAACTTTGCTATTCTGGCGATAGAATCAGAGTGGGCTTGGTAATCGTAAGCTCCTTATACTCATCATTCGTTTGACAAGATGCAAAGTACGGTCTTAACGCATTCCACGTCAAAAAGTCGAGCGATGATTGGTTGTAACTTTATTTTTCTCGAGACGTTTTATAACTCATCATTAACAACGCATCGAACAATCAATACATGTATGAAAAAAAAAAAAAAAAAAAAAAAAAAAAAAAAAAAAAAAAAAAAAAAAAACATTTTTAAAGCGGTAATTGTACGTAACTTGAATTGTTTACCGTGAATAAATTCGTCGGAATAAAATAACAAGAACAATCAATAATTTCAAAATAATCAACAGTGCATGTAAAGTTTGATCTGATTCGATTAGAATAGAATTTTTCAATGAGAGTTGAATTGGCTATTGCGAAATACGAAAAGCTGCTCTCTCCGGTTTTGCTAACTTCTACCGTCCTGCAAGCTTTAGCGAGAGTTTACTAAGAGCTTCTTGTATGGTATTAATTCCTGTCTCTCAAACTCGCTCTGTTTTATCATCATCCGTGTTGAGCGAATATTAGCGAAACAGTAAGGGAGACATTGAAAAATTAACAATTAATTTTAAAATATCGTCTTTTTTTTACGAAATGTCTTGTTCGTTGTCGAAAAAAGTTGTAGAATATTTTCAAATTTTCGTATATCGAGGTATTGAAGACATCTACAAAGTTGCGGCCAATTAAAAGATACTTTTTGTTGGCTGTTTTAACGTGGCATGCGTCAGTAAATGGAATTTGTATTTTGCATATTGACGCAGTTGCGTGTACAATGCAGTTAGTCTACTGTATGCAAATTTTTTTATAGTTTTACTACAGCATGTTGAACGAAAGGTTATTTTACCTGCTGCTACGTTCAATGTTGTAAATAAAATGATCATTATAATAAATTTACAAATATTTTGTAATTTTGTAAAATTTCGGCATTCAAAGTGGAAATCATATGACCAAATAGTCGATTCAAAAAAGTTGTTCTCACTGTGAATAACGTGAAAACAGAGCCACAACTCTACGCTTCCTTTGATCAGCCAATTCATCATCTCTACCTCCTCTCAAGACCCAGTACAGTAGTTACTGGGGCATACTCACGTAAAAATCGCCAAGCATTTCCTCAAAGTATACCCCCCGTACTATATCCGCCCAAAACTCGGTCTCACCTGCACTTGCACGGTCCTCCGGACTTTGCGGCAACTCCCGGTGTAGTATAGCCTGCGCACGAACGCCCACAGAAACTTGATGCCTCGGGTGAAGAGTTTACCAAAATCGGCCAACACGATGAGGAACATGGGTATACCGATTATCGCGTAGACGATCGTCAGTGCTCGGCCCGTCGTCGTGCTCGGCGATATGTGACCGTAACCTGTTGTAAAATCATTTGTATCGATGTTTTTTTATATTGTTACACATACATTAAGTATACATGCATATTAACACAGTTGATTATTTTATGGATGGATGATAATGAATCGTTAATATTTATTAACTGCTATTGTGACGTGATTGCATAAACACGTTTTTTTTTTTTTAATGATTAGGTGTACATCGTGTGAGATTCAATCTTAATTTTGAGAAAGATAAACTAAAACAGCTAGGGCCAAAATATGCGATGCGAGTCGAGAAAGTCGACGTTCAAATCTAGCAGAGTGGATGGTCCAATGTTTGGGGAAAAAGCTCGCTGTCTGGCTAGAGTTGGCAAAGCGTTCGCTAGTTGGTATATTATAACTCTTTTTGGCGCCAGAATTAAGTACCGGGTGCAGTTGTAGACGAGCCATTTTCGTTTAGCGCGGCAGTTGTATGGCAGTCGTTGGGTTAAAGTTCGTGCGACGCGAGACTCGCAAATTTACGACGACGCGCGTATAATGGGGCTGACGGAAATCGAATGGCAATTAACTTTTTGCAGATCTCATTTTTCTCTCTCGCTAGATTAAATGCTGCGATACACTCGATACAGTAATAATAACAACAATAATAATAATAATAATAATAATAATAATAATAATAATAAAGTTTCTGGATATACCATCATACTGCATCAGAGGGAAATCGTATCAGTATCGTTTGCGGATGCTATTCATGCGATGCTGTATTCTTTTTGCATGTTGTAACTGACTGCACTTAGTTCAGCATTTATGTAAACGCAAGAAATACGTACACAAATTTCATACGATTTCCTAAGAAACGTTGTTAAAATATTGTCGTTAAAATATAAAAGTCATTAATTTATTTATTTGTACTGCTCAATGAAAATAAGCATTAAACTCAACCTTAAAATTGGAGTTATTATTATACAGAAATCAGAGACATTTTCATTATGTTCGACTCTGAAGAAACTTAAAATTTCTTCTCCAATGAAAAATTCAAATTTGATAATCACTCACCAAAAGTAACAGTAATCTCCTTTGTATCTCACTTGGCCACGAGTGCCACCATCTCAGAATAACTAATTAATTATTGTTAAATCGATAATTTATCACTGAAGATTAAAAATTGTTCGTTAGAGTGTCCGACAAATTTTTTTAAATCAAAGTCGAGGAAGAAAACATCGTCCCCGAGCGAAAGTTGAACCGACAGCCTTCTCCAAAGGAGTATTATGTATACTGCCACTTTGGTCATCGATCATCGAATTTTCGTTGTTGGTTGATAAAGAAGCAAATAGGCGGTAAAACCATTCGAGTCACGAACAAATCGAGTCATTTAAAAGAAATAAATCACCCGAATATTTCCATTATGAAGCTTACTAGTATAACGCTGCTTTATCAAAATGTCAGATAATACTTGTAGAAATAAAAATCGTGGGTCTTTCTGGGACCGACGAGTTTCGCTTGGATTGTATAGTCATTAGTGTAGATCGATCGTATCGAACCGATCGTATCACGAATGAAAAAGACTCGATTCTAAAAAGTATTGTCCACTGAAACCTTGTACAGAACAAAACTAAAGTCGATCATCTCGCGAAAGGTATCAGATAGAAAGAGGAATGCAATTAGTTCGTGACGTTCGAAGGAGCTTGAAATCTTGATCCCCGACTCTCCAGCTTCTGAGAGCACGATGCACGGCAAATACTTGAGCAACACTCGAAGAGTCGCGTTAATTAAACGACGCCCCCGATCATCGACGACCGGAACGTCGTTTCCTGTCCCGTCCGGTATAGTTCGTCGGACCCTGCACGAACGAACCAGTCCGACCGATCGACAAAACTACTTCACACACACACACACACACACACACACTTGCACAAACCGACCGAAGCCTCACCGATGGTCGTGACAACCGTGAGACTGTAGACCATGGAGTTGAGGAACGTCCAGCTCTTCATGCCGCTGTAGCTCTGGACCCCGGCCTCGTTCGCCTCGTGCAACTGTTCCTCGAACTCGAACAGCTTCCGGCGCGCCAGGCTCTTCCAGTCGTCCTCCTTCATGCTGTGACTGTAGTTCCAGAGACTGTCCAGAAAGTCGCGCTTGACGCGCTTGACGCCGCACTTGTAGAACGACTCGAAGGCGCCCTCGGTGAAGCGAAAGGCGAAACCGCCCAGGCCGCAGATGATCATCGCGAAGATCGTCTCGACGATGCAGAGGTTGCGGAGTTCCACCAGGGTGCGGACCTCGCGCGGATTCTGACGGCAGAACTCGCGGAACTCGGCGACTATGGCCATCAGCGAGCGCAGGAAGTCGAGGATGCTCGCTCGCTCGCCCGGGTCGTCGGTGCCGTCGTCCCGATGGGCCTCCGGTTTTTTCGGATCCTCTGCCGTCCGCCGCGGGGCGTTCGACGTTTTTTTCCCGTCCTCGGGCTTACTTTCCTCCTTCGCTGCGGCCTGGCGGAGGTTCGGTTTAGTTTTGCGGATTAGCGGGAGACCACACGCGGGGGGGTCTATGTACAGCCGAGGGATCTTACGTCGGGGCGGGCATTTTTATACTCGATCATTCGAACGTTCGTCGGAGTATGGTTGAACAGCGCGTTTGTCGATACACGTATTTAAATACAGCTGTTCTAAATGGACATATTATATACTTACGGATCCACTCGATTGGGTAGCCGAGTGAAACTTTGTCTTGGCATTGCAAGGCCCTCTTAGTTCAGGGTACTGCGGTTCAAAGACATAATTTTGCGTATAAATGCACGACTCGATTAGTAAATTTCGGTAAGAGTATGGCCAACAGCGTACAGCAAGGACAACCTCGCAGGAGTGTTCAGTTTGTCCTTATGTTGAATAATTTATGAAAAAAAAAGATGTATTTTAAGTAGGTTCAACTGTTATTGTTCATAGACAATTTTGTATTGTTTTTTAGTTGCTTCGATTTCCTGCGCGTAAACGTGTCTCGAGAACACGATTATTTCCTTGACAGTTACGAGCCTCATAACTGACCCAGCTAAAACCAGCCAACTGCAAATGCCGTATTATTCAAACGCAGGATTGGTAAATACTGCGCTTGAAAATGCTTGAATTCAAGTATTCCAAAGCGTGGTACTTTGCCCATCCCCGAGACCCATCGGGACAAACAGATCTCATGAAAAAAAAAAAAACAAGGACTAAAAAAGAGGCGACCAAAACGCCGATAATCCCCCTCTACCCCGAATTATACCCAGATTATACGCCCGACGTCAGATCCCCCGGCACCCGCTGCTCGGATCACCCCTACCGTCGTCTTCTTCTTCCTCTCCACCTCCTCCTCCTCCACCTCATCATCCGACTCTGGC
>JAPYYV010029701.1:0-12890 GCA_030522625.1 Copidosoma aretas | reverse complement strand
CCCCCCGCGGGCTGCCCCCCCCCCCCCCCCCCCGAGACAGGTTCCCCTCCTCGTCCTCTCGTTAGCTCGGATAACGATCTTTGGCCAACTATAGTCTTCTGGTGCTGGGCTAGCGTATAACGCGCGCGCTATCTATACGTTGTACGAGTGTATAGCAGGGATCCCGAGGTACACGCAGCCGGCATCAGGCGGTACGTACTCGAGAGCGCTCCCGGAGATGCTCTCGAGATTCCGCGTCCCTAGATGGGGGATTAACTTGGCTCCGCCGGGGGGAGATTTTCGGATCCGCCTGCGGGGGGGGGCCTCGTTCGTTCGCCGGGTACGTAGTCTGAATTCGATCGGACGCGGGCAGGTCGAGAATCGGTCGGTATGCGAGCGAGATGGGAATGCGTAACTCGCGGCGTACTTATGGATACGTTCGTACAATGTACGCACTGTATCGTCGATTCTCGAGAAAAATAAAACAAATTGGGGTTCACGGGTGCTCAGGTGTCGATGAAGAACGATACGGTACGTGTAATTTTTATTACTCTCTGTAAACGTTTTCTCCACGCATCGAATGAAGCGACACGCGAGGACAAAGTTCACATCGAAGCTCGATACGTACGCGGGTGATGGACAAAGCAGCTTGTCACGGAGTTCTGTCGGTGAGAAGCTGGAATGGACTTTCTTTTTTAACGAGCTGATTGGCGAAAGTATAACGGCTGCACAAGCGGGGAAAAGGCATCGGAGCAGAGAAACTCTCCGATACGCATGCCGAGCGCGGGTACTCGAGCGTGCCTCGGTGTTCCGAAAAGCTACATTTTCGGAACGAAGTGAACGGCAACGCGGACACGTCATCCGGCACCGTTGTTCCAACATTGCCAGAACAGGGGGGAAAAGAAAAAAGCGCAACGAGCCGAAAAGTTCACCCGCTCCCCCGACCATGCACACCGCGCGCATCTCCGCGAGCGAATAGCGCTCCTCGGGCAGATCCGAACGATGGAACAGAGGCCCCCGCCTGTAAAGAAGACCCCGTCGCACGGACGACCCGCTGCGCTTCCAAAAATACCCACGGCGGGGGAACGAGACGCGCGCACGGTATATATACCAACGCAATGCGCTCCGTCGCGCAACGACTCGCGCCAAAAGATCGTCATCATCTTGGAAGTCCCAAGGAGCTACGGGCGCGATCTCATTCACGTTCAAGGTAATCGGAGATCGCGAGCCGCGCGCTCGTGCCCGACGATCTATTCGCGACGAGTCGTGCCCCGAGACGCGGTCACGTACAAGTTGTAACACAGGGACGCAGGCGCAGGAAAGACGGAGGAGGACAGCGCAGCTCGACCTGCGGGCCCGCCGCTATCTCGGCGCTCTTATGGAACGTACCGACTGCTTCTCTCCGCCGATGGCGATCTTTCGGGAATTACTAGCAAGTGTGTAGGTACCGCGCGGCTGGTGCGCCCGGGAATATGGGAGTGGCGGTGTTTTTACGTGCACGTAAGCAGCTGGGAAGACGCGACGCGGGATTTTTTCGGGGTTCCTCCCTGATTTTTTTTTGGTCGCGGCGTTTGCTGTCGGGCCTGTGGTTTCGTCGTACACGCGCTGTCGCGTGTTCGATTTTTTGGTTCAAATCGAGCTTGGCAGGCGGTCAAAGTGACGATCGTGCGACATAGAATACGGACCGGGACGGAGCGGTCGTGATTGGATGGAAAAACGTAGCGAGAAATTCAAAGCGCTGTACGATGCGCCGGGGGCTGGCCGTTCATTGGGTTTGTTTCGAAAATTGGATGAATGGTATCGTGCGTGAGGAACATTTTGCACAAATGCAACGAAATTCACGAGCTGTGAAATTGAGCCACGCGTGTACGGTTTGCCGCCACGAACGTCGATATTGGTTACTCGAACGCGGCGGTGTATTATATTTGAATTCGAATCAATCGTCGGTTCAATTAAACTGAAATCCATTACATTCTGTTCGTGTATATTGCGCACATGGCCCTTCAAAGTCGCGGTGCGGTATTACCGAACAGAGAATAATCATGAGCTCGGTCATTATTAGTATGAATGCTTATAATAAAACGGGCCGACTGAAGTTGTTGAAAAATCAATTTCAAAATAATAAAGCGAACGCACAGATTTCAGGGAACGTGCTCTGTATCGAGCTGTACGATCCCGTATCGTCTCCGACAGCATCCTCATCAGGAGATACAGAACTAACTGCACGCATGCAGGGATACTTGAGATTACGCGAATCGAGTGGCTAAGGGACAAGCTCGACCTACACGCGCGCGCGATATCTAAGTACCCGTACAACGTTATACGATGTGCGTTAATTCGCCGGCGAATGTAGGCTAAACGCGCGCCAATTGACGGCTTCGCCACGACCCTCGGCCCTCGGGCGAGATGTGCTGCGAGCGCGCGTTGTAACGTATTGCACAGACAGAGCCGAGAGAGCGAGCGGACGACGTCGAACAGCAGCGGCTACAACCTTGGCCCCAAGGCTATAATTGCTGTAGCTGCAGACCGACGGACAAATTGCGAACTGACCGATGACAACTGGGTGCATACGTACATTGTTGGGAATTGTTCTAAATTGTATTTTTTTTTTGTATGGTCAAGGCCGTTGATTCGTAGTAACCAAATGTAAAGAAAAAAAGTAGGAAAAAAGGGGGCAGATGAATTTGATATCATAAATCGGGCGTGGTATAGAGCGATTGATGAAATTAAGACAGGTAAAAGGGTCCGAGATGTCGAATTGGTTATCACAATCCCCGTATTTTTTGTCCCTGCAGACGATGTGACTCAAATTTGGTATGTTGCAGATCAGAAAATTCTGAACATAAGACCTAATAATGGCCAGATTTTGAGAAAAACATTATCAAAGACCCCGATTCGGATCATCAATAGTTTGACAGACGAGTAGTGTAAACATGCAGCAAGTCAGACATACGGACGTATTGTATATGTTAGTTGTGACACGTGTGTAAGCAAAGATAAGAGTAGCCACCAATGTCCATAACCTCGTTTATCTTTCAACAGTACCCGCCACCACTCCGTGTCATCGTCTCCTCGACCCAGCCACATGCCCCGACCGCGCTTCGGATGTACACGACCCTAAGAAGAGTATTGAAGTCTCGATCGAGTAGTACAAATTTTTCTTTACAACCCTTCCGTTATGGGTATCGAATGAAAGGGAATGAAAAGTAGGATACAACAAAAAAAATCAATAAAACAAAACACACATTTTATAAAAATATACTAAAGAAATGCACTAAAAAGAATTGAATTAATTGCTTTGCAAAGATGACTTGGAACAATTTTATTTACAAGAACAATTTTATTTACAAGAATAAAAGGGTGAAAAATTTTCTCATGAAAAAATTAAAATGATGGTATGTGTCGGCGCTGACATAATAATTTTGACACACATAAAGTATTTAAAATTCAGTCGGTGGAAAATATTCGAAACATATGCACCATAGTTTAGATGCAGTATTTCTACAAGAGCTGAGTAACTGAGGTATGGGAGGACTGCAAATTTGATCTTTCTCGGTAAATCACTTTTGAACATGATACACCGTTCATATACGACTTTGCACGTGTGTGGATACAGTAGTAATGATCACATAGAATACAAAAATTATCAACATTTGTAGTCACAACTTTTTCATTAAAACTGCATGAGTATGATTGTGTCAATAGTCAGCAAATATGTATAATTAGCTGTATACACAAACGAATGTATGGATAAACTTGCGTGATAATATCCACGTATCAAGTACATAACAACGTGTTCCTTGGCGTCTTTATACTATTGTATTGGGTAAAATTCCAGCCTCTCGGTAAAATAAACTTTTTGTAAGGTTGCTACTTTTATGATTCTTGAGCTTGTTTTCCTCTGGTAAGTTTTTTTATCTGTCAGATTTTTTTTTTTAATAATTTATATTTATTATGAATATTTGAAATACTCGTACTCGATTATGATTAAATATACTTACTAAGAATCATCAAACATACAAAACTAGTTTAGGGGCACAACTAACGAGTTTTCCATGCGTATAAGAAGTACTTTAGGTTTTGGGCGTTTTGGCGACTCACACTTCAGGCTTCGGAATAGTATTAAGTGTAAACTGCACCTATAGAATTTCACTGATGCACAGTAATCAAATGTCTATTGTTAAATCGATGCACGTTCGTTGATTCAGATTTAGAAAGTGCAGAAACTATTTGTATGATTACAAAAAATTCCGACGTGAGAAAAACACTTCATACCTTACCTTACATATGTATAAAGTTGCGCTCTACAGATCGTTTATTTCCCAGGACCACCGTAAATCGCCGTAATAAAAAATCATTAATTACACGTTCGGCATAACCCAAAAGCCATAATCTGCAAACCAGGTAGCAATCATGGTCCGTCCAGCAGCAGTAGCCACATAATTTCCCACCCCTACACATAACAGCCCCGTGTTTCTTGCACTTCGAAAACGCCAGAGGATTACGGGCACCGTCCGCTTGGCCACACGTTTCCGCGAAAACGAAGGAAATAAAAAAAAATACCAAACGCACGATCGGCAAATTGTTAGGCGCACTCGCAGTCCGACGGACTTTTCACATTACGCCATTATCCAACTGAAGCATCAAGCACCACATAACACATTATAGGCATACCCTCACCTTCTCTCGGATGTATATGGATTATTTTACAAAAACTGCGATGTTTCATGAATGATATGTCAATCAACAATTCATTTTATTATCTTGAGTCCAAACTCTTTTTAAACAGTTTAAATTATTTTTCTCTAGATAGCCCTTCGGAAATAGAGTCGAAAAAATATTTGCCGTGCACGTAGGATGGAAAAAACAGGCCAAAATGTCATTACCGTAATGCGATGCTTTAAAAATTTTCATTTTTAGCTGCTTATACTGCATGTATGTTAACATTTTAATTTTTTCAAGATGTATATTCCAATCATCTAAACCGCCTAGCACACTCTCTAGTGATTAAGGATGGAAAAATTTTTAGATTTTACCATTTTGTATTGTTGTGTGATCAAGCATGTCGACCAATTTTTTTCAACCAGAAATTCGAATGCGCCTACTTTTAGTGTCACCGTAATGCCCCTAATCTTGAATACATATTAAATTATCAATTGGCAGATTATTAATAGTGTACGATGGCTATTGGTGTGCATATGTACCAAACTAAATTTCGTTGAAAAATTCTGATTTCGGGCTTCAGAATTGCCAAAAGAGTATCATTACGGTTGTGACAGACATGCTTTTTTTTTCAAACCTTACGTTAATTAACATGTATTTTTGAAAAATGACAATAGGCAGACGGGCCCGAGAGTTTAGAGCCAGTTTGGACCTCACATAAACACCAAATTTTGAAAATCCTATTTTACACACCAAACCATCCCGTTTTTCGTGAAACGATCCATATAGGAGTCGGAATCGCCATACCACCACACTCTGGTCCATCGCCACGTATCCGGTTTCTCCTCCGCTGGCGGCACAACGCGTTATGTTCCAAGGACGCCTGTCTTCGTACGTTTTCCCGACGCGGAGATGACGACGATAATGACGAAGACGACGACGACGAGGACGGGGTGCTCTATATAATGAAGTGCAAACCTCACGACTCCCCGAGGGAGCCAGCTTTTTACCGCGATGGGTAAAATTTATCGGCGAATCGGCGCGCGCAGCGGTCGTTCGACGGCCAGCGTCGCGCGCGTAGTTGTATTTACGCTCGACTCGAGAAGTAGATACGCGAACGACGAACTCGCTGCTTACACGGAGCACAGAGCCTCGGGAAGAAAAAGGTTCTTAGCGCCGCTGCTGCTGATTCATCCGCGTCTTTCGGTTTTCCGCTTCTATCTCTCGGGCGCATCTGCCATCGGCAAATTGCGGGGGGATCCTTGCTCACTTGCCGCGCGACTCGATGTTTCTCCTTATCAATTTTACAGCTCGCAATGCGAGGGCTAATCGATTTCGATCGAGTGTACGCTCGATTAAGTGCCCTTCTCTCGGTTGTTCGGGATTTTCCATTGGAGCGCTCCAATGAGTGGCTCCGATTGAAGTACGGATATCGTTGAGGGTGTCGTATATTTTTTGAATCAAGATGAATTGATCCCTCATCAAAGTATTTGAAAAATATGGAAGCAGGAGGGTGTGGATCAGATTTTATACGTACAGAACTTTGCACGACAGAACTTTTCGTCATCAACCGTTTACCTATTTTTGCCAATGCTCGTGCACTTTTCATTCCCAATCAGCGGCTCGAACTGTTTCAAAATACCAGAATTAGAGTATTCAATGGTAATTTAGTTTTAAAGTCGACTTAGTTTTGAAGAGCCGATATCGAGGAGTAAAAAAAAGGGGCTGCAGGCAAAAGGATCGAGCCGCAACGACCTCGAAGCTAATTACGTCAACACTGAACGACTATACCCGCCGCCGGCGGCGGGAAGCCAACGCCACGCCTTGCATTATTTCATCCACCCGCAGGTCCTGCGCGTCGCCCACTCTCTCTCTCTCTCTCTCTCATCCTTCATCTACATCCTCCTCGCCCCCTGCAGCAGTTCGTGCTCCCAACTATTTTCCCCCTTTCGCCGTACACGCCAACTGCCATTTGTCCTCTTCTTCTTGGTCTATTCCGTCCTGGCCACCCGCGAGTCTGCCCTTTTCCGTTCGAGAGGCGAAACGACTCTGCCTCGCGCTCAACTTTTTTCCCCTTCCTCGTCTTCCGTTGCGGCCATCGAACGGCTCGTCCGAGCCCACATAATGCTCATCAGCCGTCCCTTTCCATCAGCCTGGTTCACTCGTAATATATCCGCACAGGACGTCGAATGACGGACGCGATAAAATAAACTATAGGACCACTCTCGAGTTTTCACGGCAAGCGATTAATTCTCTTTTTCATCACTGATGATCATTTCACGAACGTTGTGTGGTGCTCCCATAAATATAATACAGTCATAAAACCGCGCTTAGATTATTGTTCGCTTTCCCTGCCATCTTACGTCGTTTCACTGCCTTCCGGCCGCTGGCGATCCGACGAGACAAAGCAGTGAGCAACAACAGAATGATCAAGGTATTGTAAAAGGAGGCGCCACCCTCTCCGGGCCTTGTATCGCAAGCTGTCGCTATCCCGATGGTATTTAGCAGCAGCTGCGGGACGAGCTTCCATCCGAACTATCTCATCCGTCGCCCGCGCGCCACTTCCGCCATCTGCCCTCGCATTGTATGCACGCAACAATCGTTCCCCGAGGAGAGTTCAATAGTATTTCAATATCGCCGTTGCGGTACCGCCCCCGCTGGCCGCCGGCGGCGCGCGAGACCGGGGCCCCCGGGGGGTGGTTGGGGTGGGGGGTGGGGGGGCCGGGGGGGGGGGGGGGGTGGGGGGGGGGGGGGGGGGGGCTCCGCCAAGTTTCGAATATGACACTGTTGTCCGGGCCCGCCACCATCGTCGTGTTTATCGAGTGTCTACGTACAACACTCACACTCTCTCGGTTACTCAAACAATCGAGCTGTACCATTTGGACGCCGAGTCGTATACATGTGAGAAAACACGCTGTTCTGAACAATTATACCACGCGACAGCTGCACTTATAAGGTCGTTCAGGACTACAATGATCGTGGACAGAGTCAAATTGGGCTTTGGGAAAGTGTTCTCGAGTGACGATGTATTCCGCCTGAGAGTTTCAATTGAGGTGTTTACGAGTGAAATTGCGAGAGTGAGCTTGTTAAAATTGTTGTCTTGACACGATAGGCTTACTTTTCACGGTTTGTGTTCAACAAATTCTTTGCTAATGCCATGAGACGTGTTTTTGACAAAGGCTCGCTGGAGACTGACTTCGTTTGCATGTTGTTTGTGAAGAATCAGTAAAGGTTGTATGTTAGTATACTAAAGCTAACATGTTCACCCGCTTCTATTTGATGAAAATAAGAAATTATAACAATCGAACGTGTACACAAATTAAAATAACGCTCAACAGCATAGAGTATATACCCTTGAATTGCAAATCAGAAAATTGGGTCCGTCCTGCCTTACTCGACTGTTTCTACTTACTTCGATACACAGCGCACTATTAACAACGGTGAGCGTTAGTTTTTCGACGTTCTTCGCAGATAATAGTATGCTCCAAGGAGATGGAGAGACATGAAAAATCAACGCGAGAAAGTTCACTTGGTTGGAAAGATATGTGGTGGGATTAGTGGACACGATCAAAGTATACATATATTGACTGAAACCTGCTAAAGGCATGACATAGACTCGCATCCGACGAGGGTGGAAGGCAGACACCATTTCATGAAACGATTTCCAAAAACTTTTGCACGGAATACCACGATATCTGCAATGTCGTGTCTGTGAGTACTTTGAAATGAGTATCCGACAGTCATGCATACCTGCAACGAATGCCCATCATTCGCCCCGACGGCCTCTGAATTTCCATAATTTCGATGACGTCCGCGAGCGGGTTTTTCGACGCGCGATAATAATGCCACCGTAGACGGGCGCAAACCACGCGGTCCAACTGTGCACAGCTCGCCGGCTCGGCTCTCGGCGACGAAATTTCGAGAAATCCCAAACGATCCGATCCCCGCGGATAAACGCGCGGTATATAAAACGCCACGACGAGCGGGCGCTGTCAAACGCAGTGAAAATCACCGCAACGTCGGCGCCCGGCGGAATTCCCGGGCTGAATACACCGCGCGACGGAGCTCGCGAAGTATACGATACAACGGCGGCAGCGGGGCGGCAACCCGACCGAAAATTCAATGAACGGCGGGCGGGCCTTTATCGCACGTATTTGTATACGTCCCGTCTCCCTCTCGTGCGAAATCACGCGGCGGACAGTCCTTGTAACGGCATCGCGTGTACGTTTTATATCCCCCCCCCTCGGATCTTCCGCGCGATTAATCATTAATTAACCCGTGTATTATACGGACGGGGACACGCGATATCGAGGAGCCGGACGGGTATAATTTTAATCGGCTCGGGAGAGCGTCATCGGCGCACTCGATCATCGTTGGGGAGAAAAAGGAGGGGGGGGGGGGACACGCTCGCCGATCGGGCCGCGCCGTTTCGCCGTCTGCTAATGACGCACTTTATTAACCGTCGCGTGTCTGCCGGCGACAGCCGTTCGGGGAGGGATTTTAATTATTGAACAACCGTCGCGCAACAACAATGCCCGAGGCACGTTACCAAAGCGACGCTTCGTCCGGACTGAAGCGCCGATTTTATACTCTGCTCCGCAGGCGGACGGCGTGTGTTTTTCGGGGTCTGCTGGTATGATATGTGCGAGGGCATGTACAATGCGTTGTTGCTGTGTACCCGATCTGTTTTCTGCTTTTACCTGTTGGCTGCTGGTTTCGACAAAAAATGTACTTTCCACGACCCCCGTTCGTCGGTCAGTTTCTTACCTGAAACGGAAAATTGAAGGGATTTTTAGCGGAAGTTATAGTTTAAAAATCGCGCGAATCAATTTTCACGGTAAAAGCGGTATCGCGGGATCGATCGTTAACAAAATTATCGGCTAATCTTGGGATGGTAGAGATCTACGAGAGATATCGCACAAGCGCGAGGAGAAGGTAAAATTTTTGTTCTACAAGCGCGAGAGTTACCAGCTTTCAATTAAAAGCAATTATACCCGAAGACCGATCCCCCCCATCTCGCCATGATGATGTTCCAAGTCGGCAGTGGTTAATTTCTTCGATCAGCCCGATGCAGAGATACGATCGAATCAATATAAGCACGTGTGAGAACCGCTTCGCGAGGGCTATTCAATTACCCCAGCATCGGCCACGCCCAGGATTATGTATACCTACTCGACTGACTCCATGATGTATACACGCCGATCAAATCAACACGCGCTCGTAGATATACGCACACTCACGCAGGCGTGAGCCCATTGCGTGCGAACCCGGAACATCGATCCGAGTCGGCGTTTTAGTATAATGACTATCGCTTCTTCTTTTTCTTCTTTCTAATCTAACGTAAATTTAAGCTGGCTGTAGCTACGACCATGGGCAGGTGAAAGGTGGAAATATGGCGTTGCACAAGATACACGGGAAAATTATTTTGCATTGCGTTAATTCTGAACTAGGAGATCCCTCTATCGGATTTTTCTTCGAAGAGTGATTAGCTTTTTCGTTACAGTACGAGAGGGTGATTTAAAAATTTAAAAAAGCTTTGTCATTTGCCCGTGTGTAAGCAGAGTATGTGCGGTCATGACAGTTGTTAATGGTCATGATCACTTCAGAAGATAAGAAACTCAGAAATGCGACCATAGTAGAAAGAAGTCTGCCACAACTCATTAGGACGTACTCTTTGACTAAAAACAAATTTCGTCTCGAAGGTAAGCTATCTGAGATTATTAGAAAAATTCTCAGCCTAACGAAGGATTCTTTAAAAAAAAGAAATCATCATGATTGTTTGTCAACGGAACTCCTATGCTCTACGTATTTTTTAACCACGATGACTCGGCATCAAGCCACGAGGTGGCACAAACAACTTTGACCACCTATAAGTTAAGGTTAGCCTACCTAACCTTGTATTTTATGACGTAAATGATGGTAAGGCGCACTTCAAAAATCAACACTGAAAATGATTACACGCTCGTGAATTCCGACGTATTAAGAAACTTCAGACTATTATTCATCATCTCGATCGTTGTATTCATCCCAGCCACTTATGCTTGTAAAATTGAAAGTTTCTTCATCGAAAACAGCATGCACCTTCGCCTTACTTGCCAACGTATAAAACTTCAACTCCAACATTTATCATTTTTCTTTGCAATTTCACGCGGTGAGGCAGGTACTCAAACTTCACAGACGTACTGCTGACGAAAAAAAAAAAAATATTTCGATTTCCCGCATAACCACCTGAACCCCATCCCAATCCCGCCTCTCGCGAGACCGTCCGACGTTTACAATCGGAGACGAGCTCCACATAAATTAATAACCCGTCTCGAACGCACTTTCAAAAATGTTATCGCACATTAAAAACTTCGAAATTCATTAAACCGCACTTCCTTTCGAAAACGAAGCGATTGTATATACGTAGGAGTCAGTCAGCTCCGAAAGCAAATCCGACACCTCGGTATGTACCCCGGCGATAAAATGAAAGCTCGCGCTGCGAGTAAACATTGGAGGCCCAGCAGGAGAGGAGGGGCCGCGTGTGCGGGACCGGTCCTCCGGGGCCCGTCGGCTCCCCGTCACATTAAGCCCCGCGTAATAACAACAACCACCACCGCGTCGACGCTGCACACGTCCCCCCCTGCCCACCCGACTCCTTCGCTCGTATATGCCCGTCCGATGACTGGTTCATTTCTCGCGTTGATTCCCTCTCTTCCTTCTCTCCCCGTCCGTACGGCCCCCTCTGCAGCATGCTCGATCGGAATTCCGAGCTTGTGTGCATACACAACATACATATATGTATTATGTGTAAATGAATTCTCTCTCTCTCTTTCTTTGACTCCGTTTCGGAGTTACGTGCAGGGCTACGAAAGTTTGACGGGAGATGAAAAGACCATCGAGCGTGCATACGTGGCATTATGAGCTGTGGCCCTTTTGTCGAGTACGGATGACGCGAGGAATTTCGTTCGCGACCGATAATTCGACGGTTCTTCGGTTAGTGCAGGTCGATTATTCAAATCAGGGGTAGGTAATTTCTCGTATCGCTGATGTGATGTAATTCAGAATTCGGACCCGTTTTTCCGGACACTCTCTTATAACGAGTAAGTGAAAAATTCGCTGATTTTGTGGACGAACGTTGTTTTCACCACAAAATCAGAGGGATTCGTGCGATTATTATTCCTGCGATTAACTGATCTTCCAGTGAACCTTCCCCTGATACGCCCTCGGGATGGTCACTAGTTCCCATTCGACTGTATTTCAATCGGTGAATGTTCACGGTAATTCAGTTCAAGGGACATAAAAAACCACGCGATGATTCTTTAAAATCGAAACTCTCCCAAAAGACGAGCCGAGCGCGCATTAACAACTGTGAAGCGCACTCGTCCCACACGTAACGCCCAACCCGACAGACCATTCCCGTCCGTATAGCATATACCACCTATCCCTCCACACGCGTTCCACACAATAGTACCCGATCATCTTTCACGAACGGACATCTTTGTGCATCGTATAATAGCCCGCGTTTGCTATCCAAAACTCCCGGTCAGGGCAGCCCCGGACAATAGCCGCGGATAGCAGCACAACTAATTGCTCCCGACCCTGATACCAACACTATCCAGACTCGCACCTGCCAGGAAAATGTAGGCGCGTCATTGCAGCTTTACACCGTTTCGGCGCGTCAAATGGCTCGATCGGACTCTTCCCCATCGATCGTCCGCTGCAGTGGCAAAAACGCGACCGAGGCTGGCTCGAGGGTAATGACGATCCTTATCCCCCCCCCCCCTGCACGTATATAATATACGCTCGAGGAATCCATTCTGGCTAATGGCCGGTGTACGCGTGCGAAGCGCAGACGCTGGTATATGAGGAGAAGACGCTGCTGCTGCGGGTAGTGAGCAAGCACGCGAGTTATATACGTAGCCACCGAAACTCGGGAATCGAGTGCCGATCTCTCGTGTACATACCTATTCCTCCTCCCTTCTGTACCAGCTACAGTACATATTACATGCATACACCGCGCCCAAGACAAACCGAGGACTAACTTACGTTCATAATGCAAGTATACGCATGTAGGACGCGGACGCACTGTGCACACACAATATTAACCACCGCTCGCTTGTATTCCGAGCTCTCGCGCGCGCGCGGGCATCGCAGTTGTTGCACACCCGAGCAAACGACGGCCTCTTGGCTTTTTTTTTTTTTTTTTTTTTTTTTTCTTCTTCTCCCCTTTTTTTCCTCCTTCTTCCCCTGGTTGCTCTGACACCCCT
>JAPYYV010029695.1:0-11874 GCA_030522625.1 Copidosoma aretas | reverse complement strand
CCCCCCCCCCCCCCGACGAAAACACTTCGTTCCCCCTTTGACTGATGAGAAACGCGCCCTGCTCCCCTACCCCCTCTCCGTTTCCCTTTGCAGCTAGTTTTGCGGGTGCGTATTATATACCCGTGCGCGCGCACGGGTAGTATATTATACAGGAACGTTGCATCGTACGCAGCGCGAACGAGGAAATATGGAAATATTAGTTATGCATTTCGAGGATTAACATGATAGCGAGAGTACGCACACAACCACGCGCGAGAGTGATCAATTATGCACGCGAGTTTGGAAATTAACAATTCACAGGGGCGCGGCCGCGGTACGCGTCCGTGCAGGTCTGGCTGGAGATGCACGCGGTGCTGTTTTTGTTTCATCATTTTTCCAACCCTCGTTTTCAAAATACCCGCGGACGAACGCCGCTCGGTTAATCCCCGCGCGAGTATGTGCCGACCGCGCTTTTTGCCCGCGAACGGAGGAAGATCGATCGACACCTCGTGGCGTGCAGTATCGGGCCGTCGGGGCTGCTTATCCGTACAGACCCGCTGGCGAAATTATTTGCCACGGGGTCTCTGAGAGAAGGGGAGTGGGGGGTTAAAAAAAACGAGGGCCATTAGGCGACGGAAATGCGCGTCAATTAGGGAAGACGGTGGGGGCAGAATGGTGGGGGGCGAACCAAAAAAAAGGAGGGGGGGGGGGAAAAGAGGCCGGCAACGCCTGGATTTCTTATTAACGTCATCAATCACTCCGGTCGCGGGAGGCTCGGCGCTCCTCCTTTCGCTGCCGCTGGTGTTGCTCTGTATGCATGTTATACGTGGAAAACGGCGCGCAGAGGGCAAAGGGCGAGAAAGATTTGCGGCTGCTCACCTCGCCGCCCTTCTCCCTTTATTTTTTCCCCCCTCCATCGTACGAGAGCCTCGGGGACGCCGATCCCGGGTGGCTGCCGTGTGCGGGGCGAGGCGGGTTTCGGGGGGGGCTATGCTCCTCCAGTTTCCTCCAACTTGTAGATTACGGGGAAACTGACATGGCGAAGCTCGCCCGCTCTGTGTATGTACCGTAGCGGTGTTCCCTCGTTTCGCGGACGGAAAATTTTTATCGCCAACCCCTCGAGCGCGCGGATCACTGAAACGCACGCGTGCGCTCCGCAACGTTTTTCAATCGCGACTCCGCGGCTGTAGCGGCACATCCAAGTGAGTTTTCGCAGCGCTCTCGTTCAGCTCCGACGGACCGCGCGCCCTTCTCCGATAAAAATTAATTTCCCTCCTTTGATTTACTCCCCGACCGATGCGGTCTCGCCCTGCCTCGTTCCTTCGATCATTATCTCTCTCTCCCCCTTGACCTCCCTCCCACTCTCGCCCCCCCCCCCCTTCGACGAGTTGGTTCCGCGACCCGCGAACAACGTATATTATACACTGTATATACGCAGTGATTTCTTTCTCCTTCGTTCGCTCGGCTCTTTTTGTGTCGCCCGAGGCTCCCTTTCGACTCGTCGGGTACAGAATTACACTTTGCCCGCGGTACTTATCGGAAAAAATAAATCACGCCGCGAGAACCCATGTACTTCTAAAAGTTTCCGAAACACCGAGCAACGTACACTCGACCTCAAACCTCGAGAGCAGATCGAGAGCAAACTAAAAACGTCACCTCCATCGGCCCCCGCTGGTTTTTTGGTGCACGCGCACACTCGCGGTAGAATTTCTGATGGGCACGCACGCGCGGTCGCTCGGAAGGGGGCCATTGTGAGAGCCGACTGCCGCGATTTGTATATTACACGCTCCCGAAAGTCTTTGGCGTCGCGCGAGGAGACACGCGCGCGCGTATTGCGCAGAGTCGCGTCGTCGGGAGAGGGGAAGAAGCGTTTGCGCGGAAGTCATCGCGACGGGCCTGCCTTTGAGGCACTGCTAATCGGACTCTCTCGCTTAGCGCTCTGCTCCCCCGACTCCCCGCGCAGTGTTCCTACACGCAGCGCGCTCGAGGGTAGTACAGCGGTGTCTTTGTCGCCTCGAAAATGCTTTTCTGACATTGAAACGCGTAGCCGGCTCTTTGTTCTTGGTTGTTTCTTCGTCGCCGCTGCTCGCGAGTTTTCTTGCGCGTTTGTTCTTTGCGCGGGTTTTTAGTCGGCAGCGGGTGTTTTTTCGTACTGTTAGTCCCGGAAAAACGTTGCTCGAGCCATAAACATTATTTCGAGTTTGAAACATCCATCTGCGGAATCTGTAGCGAACTGAATATTATTGTAAAAAAAACACTCTCACGAATGTTGAACAGTGTGCCGAAATATTATTGCTGAAGCACTCGATGGCATATTTTTTAGTATCTCAAATGCAGTATGGACAATGTTATAGCCTTGCCTAAAAATCAGTTGTCTCGTAGAGTCAGTGCAAGCTACACACAGTTAAAAAATCTCAATTTTTTACCAAAAAAAAATGAAAACGTAAGTTATCTGTGGCTTTGTGTTGAAGTTTCGCTAAATAAATGAAGAAATGTTGATTAAAAAGTCCGACGGCTATGAGAAAGAAAATTAAAAACATATGAACAGTAACGCTGACAAAGAAGCAATCAGGCGGAAACAATGTTGCCTTCAACGGGAAATCAGAGTCTTTCCATAAAATCCCTGCGACATTTCAAATGATCAACAACAAAAATACCGAGCTCTGCTCGGACTATAGTGCCTGCACGAGGTTGTACGTACTTTGTTTGTTGCATAATCATGCAAACACACAAGCTGAAAAAGCTCTTCGTCCAGTGGCAATTTGGTTAAAAACACCCACCTTTCCAATCCTCGAATCCGTTCGATGATTTCCTCGGCAAGTCCCTCGAGACGAAATTCCGTTCGATAGCGAACCGTGGAAAAACAGAGCCATGGCAAGCTGGGGGCAGAGGCGCCGAAGGAGGAGAGCCGCCCGCATCCCCTCGATCCCGTGGCTTATTTTCGCCGAGGGTTCTATTAATTACGAGGTCGCGTGACGCAGCTCCTGCAGTAGATTGTTTGCCCCGAACTATGAGGAGAAAACCTCCCCCCACCCAACCCTCTCCATACACACCCCCCGGCCTCCTACATCAAGATCCTTGTCGTCGCTGTAGTGTTTACTTTCCCAGCCGCGCGTTACGTATTATATACCAGGGGGGAGGGTAAAGTTGCCGGCTGGCTGGCTCAGAACTGCAGAGCAAGAAGCAACAAATCGAGCCTTCCCCCCCAAAACTAGACTCGATCCTAACTCGATCCGCTCCCGATATTTTACGAAACTTTTGCCGCTGCTGTGCACCACGTATATCTCAGGAAACAAGAAAAAAAGACTGCCCGCGCGCGCGCACGACGAACGATCCGAGAATCCGAGCGACGGAGTCCGCGCGACGAAAAGCGGGTCCCGCGGGGCCGATGGATACCGTCGCGGTCGGCCCTGCTCGCGCGAAAGCGGATTCGCGGGGGGAAAGAGCTCACGGGCAGAAACGGCGACGCCCGCCGCGGCGAAGCAAACGGCGCGGGGTCGCGGCCGGATGCGGGGAACGGCTAGCTCTTTCGCGTCCGACTTTCGCGCGCGGTCCGCCGAAAGGGGGGGGGCGGGGGGGGGGGGGGGGGGGGGGGGGGGGGGGGGGGGGGGGGGGGGGGGGGGGGGGCCGGGGGCGCGGGGGGGGGGGGGGGGGGGGGGGGGGGTAACAGCCCCACCTTTGGAAGATAATCGTGTCTTCCCCGTCGATGGTACATGAACTTTATGAGATTTTTTTGTTTTGCAAAGAATCAACCGAATTGTAGTCTCTTGAATGTCAACTGATTCCAAGAATAACCACTGATTCGATGTTTGGGTGGTTGAAAAAAAAAATGTATACCTGTGCATCCACCGACGGGGCTTCCGCTCCAGAAACAGGGCCACGTTTCCTGGTCATGTTCCATTTTGGGAGCTTATCGATAAAATTATTTCGTAACATCGGGATGGAACTTGAAAATCGGAGTGCTAGTCACAAAGACGGGAACGACAACATTTGCCGAACCAGAGTGATTGCTGATTTTTTGGGGAAAATATTGGAAAGCAAAAACGCGAGTTTCGGGAGAAACCTGTCCCACGAGCAGATACCCGTCACTCGCGCGACCATCGTACGCGGACATCGTTTGCTTCGAGTCCCTTTGGCGCGAAAAATCGAAAAAGCCGGAAGTCGCACGTCAGAGAGAGAGAGAGAGAGATCGAGTCCCTTTGGCGCGAAAAATCGAAAAAGCCGGAAGTCGCACGTCAGAGAGAGAGAGAGAGAGAGCGTCCCGGGGGAGCAGAAGCCCGTCTCCCCCCGGTTCCCAGCAGCGAAATCACGCGGCAGCAGCGCGGTACGGGGTGATTATCTTGTTTTCTCTCGCGGCGCGTGCTCTGCTCGACGCTGGAGCAGCGGCGGCGGCGAGCGGCCGCGTTTATAGTATACACCGAGCCACAAACACGCGGGGGAGGGGGGGACGCGCAGAAGCGAATTCCCCATCGGCGCGGGGGGTTCTTCTCCCTCTCTGTCCGGAGTCTGCGTGTGCTCGCCTTTGGCCGTTTCGCGGCGCGTCCGGCCTCCGAGGAGCGGCGAGCTTTCCCCGCTCGATCACCGAATCATACAGGGGTGCAGCCAAAGCTGCTGCTGCTGCTGCTGCTGCTGCTGCCGGTGTCTCGTTCGACTGCCCGTTATGCGGATTAATAACGCTCTCGTCCGCCCGTGGGTTTTGCGAGTCGAACGGATCTATCGTGGCGAATCGTTCGGGTGGAATTGGAGCTTGAGTATGCGAGAGCCGGTATTCAAGTTGATGTATACGTTCCTGCGATAACCGTCGTGGTTGTCGAACGAGGGACGCGGAAGGTGGTACGATTCATTAACGTCGTCTCGGAGAGAATCGAGGAGACGTAACGAATTTGTATAAAACATGCATCTCGACCCCGTCTGGTATTTGGTGATGCCGTGCAGGCATCAAAATACTTTATCCGCGATTGCGGTGAGTGCACGCATCAGCAGATTTTAAAAATGGGCCGCGTGGCGATGTTCGGAGCACGACGCGATACGAACAGCGGGATGTACAGAGCCATTGAAAAACTGTAATACCTACGGATCATACGCACATTCTACGACCAACCAACAATCTCGAGTACAACAAGTTTGCACGCGCTGCGATACGACAGATGATTTCCACCCACAAGTTCTGCGTCGCCAAAAACGCACGCCGCGCGCACCGATTCCAAGCAGACGCAACTGTACAACAAGAGCGTCATCGTCGCGGACGGGGAGGAAACGGATCGCAGCCAAAAGAGCCTCCCTCTTCTTTTCTCGCCGAGCGTGTCGATCGGCTTTCCGCGGCCCCCCATCTCCCCGTATTCCGTTACGAGACCCTCTTCCCCTTGTTTCCCGGCAGCATAGCGAAAGTAATCCGGCGCGTAAATGGCGCCGAGAATTACGGCCCGGCCCGACTCCGTGAATAACGCTCGGCGAGCGCCCCGCGCAGCCCCCTCGTGCGTACACGGGGGTGGGGGGAGGGGGGGGGGAATTCGGTGCGGACGGAAAACGCGCCGTTGTGGGAGAAGTTGGGGGCGGGGGGGTGGTCGCTCGGGCACACGGTCCGCCGCTCTTGAGGTCCGCTGCTGACCTCCCCTTGGCTCCGATGGAGCGCGCGTACCCGAAGATTACCGGAAATCGGCTCGTGCGTGCGCGTCCTCCCGCGAGCGGGTATTGCTTCGGTGGCGGGAGGAGGATCGCCCGCGCACTTTTGTTCTTTTTTTTGCGCGGCGATGGCGACGATTTTCGCGGGAGAGCGAGGGCGAAGGGGGACGGAAGAAGTACTTTGAGGGTTCCTCGGCGACAGTGGGAGATCGGATTGTATGGGGTCGGATCGGGACTTTTTTTTCCTTCCCTTTGTCACTAGCGTGGTGGGGGTCGATTGATTTGCAATAATCAATTATTTGAGAGTGAACACCAGAGGTTGGAAAAAAGATGGTAACATAACTAATCATGTTTGTTTATTGTTGATCCAAAGTCTCTAATCTTTGCTAACCAAACATTTATTAATTACAGGTCATTTTTGCTATCTGCGTGTTACCAAAAAATACTGGCGGTATTCACCCTCATCATCATGATGAAAAAACGCTCTTCGAGTATTTACTCAGCGAATGAAGGAGGAAGTAAAACCGCTGAAAGTTGTGTCAATATTACAGGCGTTTACTCGGGTATTTTTAATTAGGTTAGTTTTAAGATATTAAGAAACAGGATTCCAAGGAGGCAACGAAGTACATTTCATTCGGAAGCTCTGTAAGATACTTCGAAAGCTGGGCTCTTATTTAAAACTACCGATTTACGGCTTTGCAAAGTTTTAATAAATTTTCAAAGATTATATCCGCTGAGCCATTCAGACGTGCTCTGGCGAAAATTTATTAATTTCGCTAAAGTGGATCGTTGAAACGTTTTTTTTTAATTTAAAGAAGTGGTAATTTATCTTTTAAACGCACACGGAAAGAGGAACTTTTATTAATTATATCTGCAATAGTCGATTTCTCATTAATACTCGGGTAATGAAAACATTGAAGACAATATTGATATTCTTCGAAGAGACTAAATACTTAAAATTTAATGAAAGATGATGTAAGAATGCACGAGCTTCTAGCAAACTTTCACAAAATATGCTGTCATTTTAATGTAATAAGGAGAATAGTTGCGATACCAAGTGCTCCAACTATTCACGTGATGTTCTTCAAATACGAAAGCCACGCCAAAAACTCTCGAGCTCGTTGGCTTGTCAAGTTTAAAATTAAATTTCTCGCGTGTTTCGTCGTAATTTTTATTTCACATCACATCCACAAAGTTACATCAACTTAAAAAAAGAAACACCCCTTCTGTCATACCCTTTATGGAATGCCGAGTGTGTTAAGAAAACTTAAAAAACGTAATTATTACTCATCCCCACGGACTACACTTAAAAAATAACCAAATAAAAAAAATCTCAGCTTTCCATTTTTCTCTCCCCTCGCTCATTCGCGCGAATGTGTACATGTACATACACGCTTTCGTGCACGCAGCAGCAGCAGCAGCAGCAGCCCGGCACATGTGCGTAGAGAGGTCCCCCTCGAGGACACTTCATACGCCACCAGACTCGCGACGGCTTTCCCGCCAAGTTCATGCACAGCGTCTTCCACCCCCTCCCCGCCCCTTCTACTACTCTCCTGGACGCCAGCCAAGAGCCGCGCATACGCCGGGGATCGTACCCCCCCACAGTGTCTCTATCCGCACAAGCTGTTGACGCCGCGCTGCCGGATGACGGTGACACTAACAATAGTGGCCTGCACCGAACGGCCGACGCGATCCCTAAAACGCCAATCCCGATCATTTATTATTTACCTCCGTGGGACATTTTTGCGAGGCCCCGATCGAACTTTTTTCTCTCACCATTTCACAAATTATTCAACTCCGCTCTGGCCCCGTCGTGCCTTTTCGCCCCGATTCCACATGCAAATGTTCACTTTTCTCTTCATTATTAACCGCCGCAGGGAACAAGGAGAGTGTAGGAAAAAAAAAAAGAACTTTCCACCCTTTTTATGCCCCACCCCCCCCCCCAACGCGCGAACGAAAAAACCTTCGTTTACGTATGTTAATACGGTTTTCCGTCTCTCCCACGGCCGTTTCTTCTTCTATTTTTCAAGAGCGCGCGCGCGGGGGAGGCAGGCCGCGTAAATTCACGGGCGCGTCGCAAATGAAACCAGTGACCCGCTGCCTCGGGGATTGCACCTTTGGGGCGTAATTCTCGAATTTCCTTTTTTTTTTCCCCCCCCGAGCGCGCCGTTTTGAAAAGTCCCCCGCGACGTTTTTATTCCCGCGGCTGACAAGTTGCCCCGCGACATTACTTTTGCCCAAGTCTCGCTCTGCGCTGGCGAAAGTCTCGCCGCGTGTGATAACTCAGCGCCGGGGTCGGCCGGGGGAACGAAAATAAAAATCGCCGCGCGATGAAATAACACGAGCCGTTCCTCACCTCCTTACGATTCTTATCGCGCTGACGCGTCGCGGCTGCGTCCCGGGACATTCTTCGCAAGTTATAATAACGGTCTCTCGGATCCGGTGGTCTACAAAGTGAAGATACTCATTTTTTACGTCGCAGCAGAAACAAGGAGAGACAATGGATCGCGGTATCGTCAGCAGCATCGATCTTTGCCTCTTGCGCGGTTGCAGATCGAACCGTCCTCCCTCGCCGTTGCATCGTCGCTACTTGCGCAACGAACGAAAATTCGAGTTCGGCTTCTGTCGAAACAAAAAAAAAGACGATTCATCACGCGCAGTGTATTTTTTCAGCGAGAAGCTCGAATCGTATTCTCTTTCGCAAGGAGCTCTGCGACGTAATACCCCGCGCGTGGAAACAACACCGCTGCACGCGCGAAGGTGAAAGGAGGTCGCGCGCTTCAGTCGCTTCGTTACTGCAGCTCACGTTCTCCATGTAATATACACACTCACATTCGTCCCCGCGAATCATACAGGAGCTTCTGCTCGACCTTGAACGTCTGCATGTACAGAAGGTCGTAGCGCACACGCGAACGGTTTCAGCTACTCGGAGAGTCTACCGATTTTCTTTTTTCGATCCCTCGCTTCGATCGTGCGCGCGACATTTGTCCCTAGGTCTCGGCTCGTACGCGTTTGAAAAATGATGCGCCCGCGCACTCTCCTCGGAGGGTAGTGACGCGCACGAGAGCTATCCCTTTATTTCCCGCCCGCGCGGCTACTAGTGTAGCAGCGATGACGCCTGACTGTTGCTGCCCGTCGGTCGTGCTGCAAGTGAAGCGAAGCGAACTTCGATTCGGCCAAGTCCGAGCTATTCGAGCATCGAAGATCTTGTTAGTGTTCTGCACGGAAGCGCAGCTGGACGTCCACAGACGTATTGTGCGCATCGGTGCGTGTTCATATCTTTTTTGAGGTGGAGAACGTGCACGCAAGTTTTATCAGGATGAAAGAAAGGTCGACTGCTGGCTGCATTTTCGGGATACTGTTTGAAACCATATTTCGATTTCAAAATTCGGTAATAGTACAATTACCTTTCCGATGACGTCATCTTGAACAATTCATTGGTAACTTTTGTTTTCAACCAGAAATGTACATTAAAAAAAAGAAAAAATATGGAAAAAAAAAAAAAAAAAAAAAAAAAAACCCACCTGATATATTCATACATTCTAAAGTAGTTTACGTCGGAATACATTGAAACCTGCTCTTTGTATATATTTTATAAATTACAAAGAAAAAAACCAACATTCGTACGCACCGGGGTTCGCGAGATCCAACGCAGCGACGATGCCCGTTACGTCCTTACGAACACCCCAGCGAATGCATTTCCCGTACTTCCAACTCGCCCGCTTTCCAGCAGTCTTCCAACCTCACCACCTTCGAATCATCGATCAAACACCGACCCCCGGCTCCTATCTTCCTCGTCATCGTGACCTTGCGATGCTCGCGTCCACACCCCCCATCCAAAAGCGAACGTTTCAACGGGCAAACCGAGCGATAAACGCGTGTACAGCAACCCTTTCGGAAAAAAACGTCAGCACGGCTCGCTGACCGACGACGACGACGGCGGCGGGGGCCGACCGGCGCACAATGGCACCGGGAGAGTACCTGGCCCGGCGCCAGCCCCCCCAGCTCAATGGAATCTTCTCGCCGGGGGTTAGGCCGAAAAGCCGAACCCTCCCGTCCGCTCTCGAGGCTGGCCCGCGGCCAGGGTCGACGTGGCCGAGTCGCGTGTGGGGGGGGGGGGGGGGGGTGGGGGGCGGGGGGGGGGGGGCGGGGGTGGAGGGGGGGGGGGGGGGGGGGGGGGGGGGGGGGGGGGGGGGGGGGGGGGGGGGGCGATGCTGCGGCCTATCGGCGAGCACCGAGCCGCACTGGCCGATAGGGGGTGCGCGGAGATGCAGTTGTCGAAGGCAAGCGACTCGGTGTTGCGGCAAAGGGACACTGATGTGCGTGCCTTTTGTGCCTTCGACGGGCGGGTCGAGTGCGGTTCGAGGTATAAGGTGGTGGAGGATCCGAGCGTGATCGTACGTTCGGGGGGGGAGGGGGGGAGGGGGGGGGGGTGTTGGTCGATCGACGTATTTCTAATTTTGACTGGAATCGTTCGATCGCGCGACTCCACTCGTGAGGCGACGATTGTGAATACACGTGTCCTCGTAGAGAATACCATCGAAATATAGCCGATGCAGTTAGATCCGCAGCGAATCAACAGCGGGGAGTCCCTGTCAGAACAAAGATAAAACAAACAGAGCAGCGCGAAGCGGCTCGGAAATCCGACGCTCCGTGCTCGACTGGAATGCAGTGCCGATATTTATATTCACGAAGCGCGAAAGTGTCCCCCAAAACAATATCGAGCGACGTCCGTATACTCCTGTACAGGTACTGCGTCGATACGGCAAAGGTCGTACAAGAGATAGCCAGCCCGAGTCGGTCCAGGACTCGGGCCAAAAGGGGAGCCGGGCCACTCCGCGCCGACGTCATTACGGTTTCAAAGGCTCCGGCATGGCCCTTCGCGCAGGTAGGTATATATGTATATATACGTTCGTGTACGGCAACGCATGGAGAGATCCGCCGGCGTCGATATCCGCCCACGGCAGCGGTACAGCGGGAGGCTCTCGACGCGACAGCCCCCGATAGCCGTCGCGGAGTCCTCCGTGCTTTTGTATAATGTATGTAGGGTACTTGCCTCCTCCTCGGCTCGTACCATACAAGTATAACTCGCGGTCGTGTATGGGAATCGTGATTTAAATGCAGGTCGTTGGATTTTCACGATCGAACGGACAAGGTTGGAAATTCTATTCGCTATGAGAATGACATGTAGCGCCCTAGCCCGTGGCAAAAGTAGGAAACCTGGGGGCAAGCCAGTGGCATCAAATCGATGTAGTCTGTAGATATCATTGAATATCTAAAAAAGGAAGCAGTGTAGGATGGTACACGAAGCGTGAAAGTTGTGGTAAATTTAATTATTAGTATGTGCCTTTTCATCCCATGCGAATTCAAGCAGGCGTTTTGACACAACAGCTGTTGAAAGTAACGAACGTGCGGAGTGCCTCCAAAGGTATATAATGTCCGAAGTGCGTCTCTGCTGCTTGTTGTTGTTGTTGTTGTTTGCGTCTGCTCGGTACGGTCAGTCAGTGCCCAGCCGAAGCTGCAGACGGCTTATCAAACCATACAATACTGACTCTGACTATTAAGTAGTATTTCAGACTTACAATTACGGTTACTTATTTTTGCACACTGTTATCATGTACAAACGAACTAGAAATCGTCTGCTTGGCGTCCTTGTAACCAAAAATGATGGCAGACGCTTGAAAACAGTATGTCTACATGCAGATTGCAGAGATACAAAATATTCTCATTTTCAACAACAATATCATGAAAGTCCTTGCACCGATTAACGTGGGATACAAACCTATGTACTGATTTTTTCCTAGGCTACAACTTTTGCGATTCACGTACGTATGAAAAGCGTATAATTACAGAGATCCTAATTGATTCTGCATCGTATCTGTGTCGTTGCAGTAACTTGCTTCCCCCCAGGTTTCACTGTTTCCTCGCCATGGGCGCTGGCGCGTATCGTTTTATCCCCTCCAGGCTCATTCCCACAGCGAATAGTCATGTGCCATTCGTACTTATTCGACTTGTTCAAGAGCGTCGCAAGGGACGGCGTCCTACGACGCGTCGACTGCAGATCACGCGGAGCCCACGCTACCGCACGCGAGTTATCACATCGGCAATGAATCATCAATCTTCTTTCCCTCGCGGCGCTCTCCCTGTCCATCTTTTTTCCCAACCCCCGCCCGCAACGTCGCTCCGGTATATACATCACCCGCGGCTTATTACTGCTTCTTGTCCTCGTTACTTCCAGTCGTCCCGGCACTATCGGCCCTTCCGTCTCGCCGG
>JAPYYV010029689.1:0-16768 GCA_030522625.1 Copidosoma aretas | reverse complement strand
GGGGGCGGGGGAAGGGAAAAGGAGGGGGTGGCCCGAAACCGCGCGGGGGGGGGGGGGGGGGGGGGGGATACGCGGGGCGGGGGGGAGCAAACGGGGGCACGATAAGTGATATGTATATAGATACCTGCCGACAATTTTCAGAAGCGGCTAGGAAAAGACAGTTTATTTATTTATTCATTCTTTTTACCATCGCGTGCGGTTGTATTGATAAATTTTAAAATGCTGGTTCAGCAGATGCGATATAATCAATATATTGCGAATCAAATAGTTTCAACCGCGGATACAATGGGTTCGGACGGTCAAGTTGGCCCAATGGAGGAAACCCTGTACAGTTTGAAGATTAAATTGGAGTGCCCAGTACTTATGCTCGGGTACTTTGTCGATTGAAGAAACGTACCTGTACAGATAATAGTGGTAGAGCTCGAAGACGTTGTAGCGGACCTTTCTCGGACGCGAGGGGCAAAACAGAAGCGAATAGAGTAGGAAGACGACGTAAGTTATAGTTTCAGCATCGTCAACGCGACCACAAAACGAAGAAGTAACCCTACCGCTGCCAAGGGACAAACTTATTCTACTTATCGCTACGTAAATCGCTGTTAGTTGTTGGATTACGCTCTTTTGTGCTTTTGTGCAGTCTTTCCCCTACTTTGAGTAATTGCAAGTGCAGTAAGTACAAGGAATTTACCGAACGAGTTGCAGAAGAGGTTAGAACTGTAGTTGGCAGATTTGCGCTGACCATTCGTTTGCTAGTTGGAAAAAACTTTTCCGAGCTACGATCAATTATGTCCATTAGGTATCCTATATTGTACGTAAAGAGCAAAATGATCGCCCAGCAAAGTAAGTTTAGCAGCACTAATGCGACCAGCAGCAAGGACATCGGAACCACCACTTACTTTATACCTGTATAATAAATATGGGGTACCATAAAAAATTATCGATAAAACACACGAAACGCACCACGACGATTCAAAGCGCCGCCTGGAAAAATCCACTGCCTTTAATTTCCAAAACGTATAAAGACGGGCGTGCTCGTGCGCGTGGAAAATCGATTAGAGCCTCGACTGTGGAAGGATTGGCCCTGACGCCTCTCGTTTTTGTGTCCGACCAAGTGTGTGTGTGTGTAATCACGGGGGACCACACGTGTGCCGTGGCTTCGGGAAAAATGTAATTAAAGGATATCGCATCCATCATACGCGCGCACACGTAGTTGTACACCTACCCGAGGTGGGATGGGACGAGAAAATGTTCAGTGGGTCAACGCACCTCGATCCATCGATACTCTTTCTCGTGGCGTGCGGTGGTACAAGCGTTACGGCGTCAGTGCGCCCAAAAGGGCAGGCATCAGGTAACTCAATTTATTTGCCGCATTTCGTGCGACGTATAGTAGGGATGGAGCAGCCTACTTTACCAGACTTATGAGTTGTTATTATTACGTTGAGAGCATTGTCTCGATAGGAAACACGTTTTGAAATTTTTGGCTGCTATATGATTAGGCAGAATGATATAATGGAAATGAAAAGTTAATTTAACACTCCCTAAAAGCTGTATTTACATCGACACTTTGAGGGCGTAAAATACTACGTTCGAGAGAGTCCATTATTCGCATTGGACTGTAAATGGCTCTCGTTCCCCCGATATTTCGGAAAAAAGGGAAAGGGAGACCGCCTCCAACAACGACAGAAAAATAAATAGAGTCCGAAGAGAATAGGCCTATGCGTGCAGTATATGGTTCCAAGACGCGACTATTCACGTCTGTCCGTCAGGAGCTGATGTGACGTGCATATAGGGACACGGAAGGATGCGACGACCTCGGGAGGAGAGTGCGGGGTGTGGCACTTTTTACCCGCTCGTTTGACTTTTCGCCCGTCCGTCTACGGCTGACTGATTGACTGACCGACTCCACGCGATACAGATGAAAAGTCTCGGGCGAGACACCGCAGTTTCATGGTGTGGTGCCTTTACACTTGAAAAATCTTTTGGTATAGGGAGTATGCGTACAAGATAAATTTGGACTCATTTTTTTTTGCTCGGACCCCCTTCTCGTTACGTATTTGTACAGCAGATGTATAAGTTTGTATCGTGGCTCGGACTCGAGGGGGGGGGGGGGGGGAGCCTTTTTCCAAAGTAACACTCTACGAGTGCACGGATACATGCAGATGTGTTTCGCGTGATCCGACACTAGTTCGCGGCTACCCCTGTCCTCCCGATGCCCAAAGCGCGAGCGGCGCACCGCACGTAAGTGGTTGGCCAGCGAGTATTTTGGTGCGCAAGTAACATATAGATTTCGGGAGAGCGAGCGAGGGAGAAAGAGGGGAGTGCTGTATAAGAAGAGCGCCCCGAGCAGTGACAAGAGCCGACGATGTAGCCCTCGGATCATAATTTTCGTACTTTACGGCCGGGCAGTAAAACGCGAGCTAGAGAGAGAGCGCCCAGGGTTAGCGGGTGGGCGTAGGCGTCGCTCTGCGAACGCTCTCTGACCGATCACCAGGGCACATTCTTTCTCGCCCCCCTTTTTGTTTTTGGCCTGCTCTCCTCTTGGGGAGTACAATGTGGGGGGCGCAAGGATTCACTTCACTTTGTCATCGCAAAAGTGTTTTACAAGGTATGCTTCAGTTCCTACCTTTTTATTTTTTGGATGATTTTTGATACATAGTTATACTCTATGGAGATGCATTTAGTTCGCCTCTGTTTCATGTTCATCGTGAAATGATTAAAAAATGTATAATTATAAAAGTCCAATTACTGTTATTTATCTCATTTCGTAAGTTTCAACGCGATTTTTAGAAAGAAACGTTTGAAAACACAATACTTGCTGTCACATTCTAATATATTCTTGAAATAGTCTATAGTTGACTCTCGTGAGAGAAATTATACTACACTTTGGGAAAATATAGATAAAAGTCTGTGTTGAGATGTCGGCAAAGTGTAAACCTCTAAATATATGATTCGGCTATGTTTGCTCGTACGACTACAAATTTAATACTGCACGTTTTCATACACACTTCCACACTAATACTGTACACTTTTTATTACAGGAGCCTCTAAATTGCATGACAAATATTTCTAGACGGCCTTCAAACAAAATTTTAAATATTGTCAAAATTATTTTTGCATACGATCATCAGAACAAGGGTTGAATGAACATTGAAAAAATGCTCGACTCCTTTATTTTGATGCATATGATGTTTTGCAATTGCTAGTAGTAAATCTTAAATTTTTTAAAGAATTTAGGAACAGACACTTGTATGAAAGTGTAGACAGACACAGCTAGCTCGTCGCACCCCAATATGAGTAATAAATGGTTAAAAATCAAGGTACTTTACCGATTTGTAACAATAACAATAATTATAAAAGCAATAAATAAATAATGAAAGCACTATTCTTCTATTTCTCACACTACACGACTGCACGTCAACATCAGCTGTACGTTGTTTTAAAGAAGTTTAATCACAGTTTTTAGTCACTCACAATTACGCCACATGTGTGTGAGCTACGGCCATAAGACACCACATATAAGTACAGACGACAGAGAGCCAGTCCCAGACAGTGCTCATGAATTATTATTATTATTATTATTATTATTATTATTATTATTATTTAAGCATTTTTACATCGACTCGAACATTATTTATTCCCGCTACCGACCCTGCAGCAGGAAAGCTCAGTATTTATTCAACAAAAAAAGCTTCGTCTCTACATATACATTCTGTTGATTCGTGAGCACTCCTATCGAGCTTCTGATATGCAGCTCTCAGAGCATACATATTTTTGGTAGGTACTTCGAGTGGCAGTTATATATTTCAAATTCGCAATATTCAGGACATATACACCTGTCGCGCCGATCACGCGTTGATCCACCTGTATTACGAGATTTTCGCAGCCTCGTCCTATCCGACCAACTGCTTGTACCTCTATACATAAAATATACATGACACACGATACACACACACACACACGCATTCCATGAGAGCTGGTTCGCACAATTCAGAGGGAAAAACAGCACGAGTCGCGCGCTCGGGGGCACTCGGCACGGCATAATGGCGCTCTCGTGTGTGGACGTGTAGATGCACCGTAATTGGCAGTTTGCGTCGTCGTGCGCGTTTTTGTCCATCGCAGCCTCGCACACGGCGGTGGCCCCGACTGTAGTCGAACGTGCGCGCGGACTTGCAAAGCTGCTGCACGCGAGATCCATACCGGCAGCAGCTTTCGCGTGAGGAGCAGCTGGCTGCACCATCACCGGCAAGTTGGGGCTGCGCCGGGGCTTCCTGTTCTCACGCGCGGGGGGAAGAAACGAAAAAACCCGGCACGCCGAGGCCGCGCTCCGCCCGGCAGGACACTTGCTCGTGTAGTATACGCGCACTGCAGGTTGTACAGTACCTCGTGCACCCCACACCGTGCGATGTGAGTTTCGCGCCCTCCAGACTTCTGGACGACCGCGTTGCGTGGGGCTAAGATGTTCTGGCCCGGTTGGAAGTAAAGAAAAATTCTGCATCGGAACGACCAAAGCTGGGCGCTGTAACGTAATGTTTTTCCAACGAGGCCCCGCGCACGAGGCCCGCAGACAATGGCATCACCTACCGACGCCCCCGAGACGCAGACGAGCTCGACGGGCAGACGTCAGTGCGAGAGATAGGAATCGCAGAGTCAACAAGTTATTGGGGCGCCCCTTTGCCGATCTCCAGCACAGGTGGGTATACAATATATCGCCAACTCGGTCCTCGTCCGGGCGGCGAAAAGCCGGGGACTAAGCTGGAGCGGGAGAGGATTAATGATCAATGGGCCAGTCGGAGCTGCGTGACACGTCTTAGTCAGAGGGGGGGGGGGGGGGGGGGGGGCGCGGCGGGCCGGGGGCGGGCACTGCACCGGGGGCAAAGACGCGCCTCCGCCGTAGGGTGTCAAGCGAGGCTCAACCTATTGTAAAGTGCACAATGCAGGTACTTGTTGTGCATGTGTATATATTATACATATACCTACTGTTCTTTGGTTCTTCTCTCTTAGCTCGGATGACGCGGAGAGAATTTAAAGAAACAGCGCCCCTGCCGATTTTGCTAAATACTCTTAGCGTCCATCGTGCATATGGTGCTTCCTACAGGTCGGAAGGACAAAAATAAAACTGGCGCATATTTATTTACTTACTTACCTATATGCTTCGAATTGCAATGAGAACAACAACAGAAGAAGAAAATTGCCGACCTAAAATAAATACATTTTTCATCCTCCACGTCTATTTTATGTTCAACGTAATACATGTAATTTTTTTTTCTGTATGCTGTACATTGATATGATATCATATTATCGCACGATGACTGGAAAATTGCATTTTTTCCATCGTACTTTTGTATTGTGAATAATACGCGTAGGAAACAAATATAATTTAGGACTGGAGGGTAGAGGGAATAATATAGAGACACGTGTTCCAATCGATTGCTGCCTCTGCAGGTATGAATAAATAAAATAACGATAGCAACAGTTGCACCATAGATAAGTATCGATGACTGTCAGGGGGGGTGGTTGTGAGACACAATATACTTTTGTAAAAAAGGGACGGCTCTGCTGCTGCATGAAAAAATTTATAGATGCCGCAAGACCACCTTAATCATGTAAACCACACTCACAGATTCGTACCAGTTTCGGCACCATCAGATGCACGTTGGTGCACCACACGGTTAACAAAAGGGTAAGGGATGCGCACTGGATCTAGGGTTCACTCCCCCCCCTACGATATAGATGTAGGACAGAGAAAGAGAGAGCCCCGACGCATGTATCGAAAATTCGCCGCGACGCTGCGACGAGGGGGAGGAAGAAGAAAAAGAGGGATGACGGGGGAGACACGAACACCCCAGCGCCTCGGCAGTGTGCATGAAAGTCCCCGAGCCCGCGCGCGCCCGAGCGGCAAGAGGCCAGGTATAAGCTACAGTGAAACATCGGCACACTCGCCTCTCACCGACGCACCCACACCCGGAGCTCCTCGGGTACATATATATACCCAAGGAGGAGGAGGAGAGGGGAGGGGGGGGGGGCAAGTGGGTTAGCTGGAACCCGCCCATCGGACACCATAATACCGAGCGCTCGGCGAACCGGCAAGCGCGGCCGCGCTCCAGCCAATGGACGACGGGGAAAGCACGGGGTGGGCGGTGCGGCGACGCGAGCGCCACCCGCGGCCGGTCGGCAAAGCTATCGGGACAGCGGGCTCGGGGAGAGACTCGGGCTTCATTATGTGTCATTATACCGGTCCACGCCGCGCCGTGTGCACTGTGCCGTTCCCCGTGTTGTTGTTGTTGTTGTTGTTGTTGTTGTTGTTGTTGTTATTGTTGCAGTGGTGGTGGTGGTGGTGCTGGTGGTGAAGATGGTGCTGATCGTCGTCGTCGACGCGTTGTTGTTGTTGCTGCTGCTGCTGTCGCCGTCAGTTTAACGACTCCCGTGCTCGTTCGTTATTGTAGTTGGGTGTTGATAAATCGTTCTGACACCCCCAACATCACCGATTGTCCATCCTGGTGTGTGGGCGCCGGGGGGTGGGGGGCCCCCGCAGCCGGGGCCCCCCCCGGGGGGGCGCGCCCCCCCCCCCCCCCCCCCCCCCCCCCCCCCTCACCCTCCCATGAATCGGGTGCGACGGTGACGAGAACAACTTGGCATCGGATTGTCAATCTGTCGCGATTCCAGCACACGTACTGTTCGCTGATGATGATAATAATAATCATTAGCCGTTGAGCACCGAGTGTGGAGTGCACGGTGTGCCAACTGTTCGTCGGAGAGACCGACAAACGACAGCCTGTAAACCCAAGTTGTAAGATGTGGATCGTCGTGCAGCGGGAGGGTCGTCATCACCGACTCGACGCCATCAGGATAAGCTGACCCCGAATAGTAGCGGTGATTGTTTGCACGGACAGGATACGGTGCAAGAATTTATACGAGCACATGATAAAAACACCACAGTGAGTGATATGAGGAGCGGCCGATATTAGTATAATATACAAGCATCCACCACCCGCAGTTTGTCCCCTCGGTCGCGAGTGCGGTGCGCGTGAGTGCGGTGCGTGTGGCTACGACAACGACAACAACAACTGCTGCTGCACGAGCCCGGGGGAGCAAAGGAGGGAGACTGGCCCCGCGGGACCAGGAGGCGGAGGCGGAGGCGCGACGGCGGAGGCCCGGCTGCGACTCGGTCGCGTCAACGGTGGATCCTCGGGGCGCCACGACGACGCTCAACTTTACGGATCTGGGGAGCCCCTTCGGGGCGGGCGACCCGTGCCCGTCGAGCACCCCGACGCCAAACAGCATGTCGGGCGGCGGACCGGGCGGTCCCGCGGTCGGCGGCACGTCGGCCGCGCCGAGCGCGCCACCCACCGCCGGAGGCGGCTCGGAGCTCGAGCAGCACCTGCACCACACCGGCGGCGGCGGCGGCGGCGGCCTCGGCTCCGTGACCCCCGGGGCGGACAGCGCCTCGAGCACCCCCGTCTCCCAGACCGGCAAGTCGGCCTTCATCGAGCTCCAGCACAACAACCTCTACAATCCGGGACTGAGGGCGGCCGCGGGCTATCCGCACAACGTGCCCGGGGCCCACCAGTTCTCCCAACACGTGGGGGGATTGCACCAGCCGTCGGGCCAGCCGGGCAATCAGCAGCACGGCCCAGAGCCGGGATTCCCGAGTCCGCGGAGCGCCCTCGCCGGCTATCCCTTCGCCCCGATGCACCAGCACAACGCGTACGGCTATCATCTCGGCTCCTACGCGCCCCAGTGTCCCTCGCCGCCCAAGGACGGCGAGTACCCAAACTGTACGTATATCATGATGTCCGAAAGTTATACTCAGTACTTACGAGTAGAACGTTGAGAAGCGCGCCGGTCCAAGGTTTCGTCGCACGCCAATCGTGGAACGGAGCGTCGTTGATTGCAGGGCCCCGGGGCTCTCGCGTACTACTGCGGACCGGTGTTGATACGAGGTTTGGATTTTTTTTTTTTTTTTCGATAAACAACGGAGAGCCACGAGAGACGAATCTCTGTATACCGACACGGGCATCAGAGAGCGCCATCCTCTTTTTCTCCATACAACTCCCAGGGGGCCCGAGGTCGTAAATTTTCGCCACTCCGAGGGGACACTGTCAGCTAGGCACACAAAGAGACGCGGCGGCGGCGGCCCGGGGAATAATATAACGCGAGCCGACCGTGAGGCGGAGGTTGTATAGAGCAGGTAGTAGCGGGCCTGTGGTCTTTTTTTCGGTAGTCCTGGATGGATACCTCGAGTTGTATGGAGAAAGCGCGACGAACGGAATAGGATACGTGTAGGTGGTAGGTAGCAGCTCCGAGAAAATACGGCAGTGTTGACGGTCGAAAGTCCAACCTGTCGTTAGTTTCTGGAGTGGCATTTTTGCTGTGCCAAACATTTTTCTCGGGATCGTAGAGTGCAGTGCTTTCATGATTCAAATAAACGCTCGGTGTACCCGTTTCTGGTGTATATATTACGTTATTCAACTTCGTGGACGTAGATAGAATTCGTGCAAATTTATACGCCCTGCCGGGAAATAACAAAAATTAACTTATACACATCCGACGTTTCATCCAACGTTTCAAAATAACTGTCGATCAATACACCGCTCGACGGGCAAAAGACGCCCGATTAACGCAGAATTCCAGAAAAACCCTCGCGCTCCTCGGAAGGGGAGGGATCGCTGAAAACAAAAGTGCGGACTTTGTGGACTCATTTAAATTTCACGCGGCGTTTTCCCCTTTCTCCCCCCGCTCCCCCAATAATCGCTCGAACCGCAGCGAAAAACGAACGACGTTTTTAAATCGCCCTCCCGCGCCTCCGCTCGCACATAATACGCGCGGTTGCACGTGCCCGTGACTCACCGGTGGGAAGTGCGCTTTTCTCTCGACGCGCAATGCTCAGCTGCAGCAACCCTTTGGCGCGTACATTATGCGCGAGGGCTGTCGGGGGGGGGGGGGGGGGGGGGAAGTTGAAACTTTGCGCGCGACCCTCCGCGGCTGCGGCGAAGCTGCGACCGCGAACGACACATCGGCAGCAATCGGTCGGCGCGTCGCATGAATCGTTGATGAGCCGCGAGGCGAAAGAGTTGGAGCTGAAAACGGCGCTGCGGTGAGCGGCGAGGGCAGTTTTCCCCTGCGTCGTGTCCTTCGGCCGCAATCATCATCGTCGTCGTCGTCGGTCTTCTGTGGGCAACAACCCCGTCCAGCCTCTGCGTTTAAAACTTTTCTGCGGTGTTCAAACTCTCGGGGCTAGAACAAAAATGTACCGTGCACGCGTAAACCGCGATTGTTTCGCTTCCGTCCCTTTTGGTTTTTTTTTTTTTTTTTTTCCGGGTTCACGTTGTTGTTGGCCGTCCGCGAATTCTCCTCCGCAGTGCGGGATTCAAATTGGACGACGAAACGCCAGGGCGTCACGTAAGCTCGTTAAAATCTCCATCGGACGGCATTCCGCGGGCAGCTGAGCAGCGCAGCTGCTGCAAACGGTCGCCGAAAAAACAGTCGTCCGACCGTACAGGACTCGTATGGCATTTTTATTCGCAACGTTCCTCGTTTAAGAAACTAAGTTTATCGATTTCGCGGTTGGCAAGCTCAGACTCGTGAAATATATATGCAGCCCAAATTGATACACGAATAGTGATGTCGGAAGGGAGTCGAGAAAAAAAGAATAGCGGCAGGGTGTAAACAAACAGAAGAACCGAAACCGCCAAGATTGATAAGCTGCAGAGACTTGACCTACATCACTGGGGAGCTCATTCGCCCCGTGTGTTTGTGTAACATGCCACGTGAACAAGAACAACACAACAACACTCCTGGCTCCTCGTATCTAAAAATCGAAAGGAGCTGTCGACGTATTTTTAGTGTCCAATTAACGCAGCGGGGGCTAATGCGTCGTAATTCTTCGGAATGCAGAGGCTGCGAGAGAGAGAGAGAGAGAGAGAGAGGAAGCAAGGGGAGGTATATAATGGCGCAGAAAGAGCAGAGGAGAACATCATCGGAGGATGGATGGGAGACCTACATTAGTCCGCAGCTACCGTCGGCCTGTCCGTGTGTACGTATCGTATAAAAGTCAGGTGCCGCCGTGGGTGAATTAATCCAGGACGAACAGATAAATCGCTGTTTTCACGAGGATTAGAGCGCCTACCGTACTGCTGCAGGTTATATAGTACCGGCTACCAGTTTTTCCGTCGCCACCGCTCCCCGAATGACATAAATGTCCGGTGCGATGCCGCCGGTGTTTCCTCCGCTTGTATCATCCCGTATCGGCACGGCAATGGTACAAGAAATAAAGAGAGAGAGATGCAGCCGACAGATAGGCCGTTTTCATCCCCGCCGTGTATATATTATATACAGTATAAGGTGATGCAGCTGATCATCCGTACATTTGCAAGACCTGCTGCTTGCGTTCAGCTGTTTCTTCTCTGATAGTGCATGCGGGCACGCCAAGCGCGTACCTTATACATACGCACGGGCGAAAAAAAATAAAATCCTCAGGCGTATATTACCGACGGTTACTGCAGTACTGTATTGCTGTGAATTACTATTAAATACTATATTAGCTCGTCGTTGTCATCATCGTCGGTGGAACTTTGATCGATAGAAAGATTATCGAGGATCGTTCGTCACGCCTTGTTTTTACAAACCAATGGCCACTGCAGCTATAATATACAATTACTGCCTCTTTTGTACAATGATAAAAGCTGCTACCGATGCCCGACTATTGAATTCTAATTCGCACGAATCGCCGCCCAATTTAATGCCCTCGATCAAATTCACGTGCCCGCGCGACAACCGTTACTTACAGCTACTACCAATCAACTGTTTTGTACTTGCGGAGCTCGAGTTGACAAATTTGCTGTCACGTGCGACATTGAAATATTTGCATTTGCTCGTGTACAGATCGACGCGATATACGGATAGGGGTAAAGAGTTCCCCGAATTTCACCAAAAGATGAGCGAGGCATTCTTTGATCCACCTCTGTCAAGAACGTTGGTTTCAAAATAGAATAACAAAACAAAAAACAAAAAAGCGATTGTTGGAATAATCGCTGTAACGTTTGTAAGATTCAGTACCGTTTGAAATGTAAAGCCCGAACAAAAAACTTGCCCGACGCGTCGCCGTCGCGCAGTGGGTGGTGTCAGGCAGTCGTCCCTATACCCATGTGTATATATAAACATACACTCTGGCGAAACAGCGGTAGGCCGCGGAAACCGCGAATCGGCCGACCATTAGCCGCGATGATTGATTCGCTCGCGCGAACCCGCTCTTGCTGCTGCTTAGCGTTTGTACATAATGTACAATTACATACAGTCTAGTGGAAACAGCCGCGGAGCTTCATCGTAAATTAGTCGATGGTGAACCATCGTTATTTTATTCTTAATCGCGGGTGTTGAGTAACGCGTAAACATTGGAAAAGCCCAAACACGTTGATTGATGAAATGTATTTTCCGTCTGCGACAGACCTCTCGCCACTGGACAACAAGAGCGGCATCGTCGACGAGCTGGGGGGCGCGGGGGGCGGCTCCCTGAGGAACGGCAAGGGGAAAAAGATGCGGAAGCCGAGGACGATCTACAGCAGTTTGCAGTTGCAGCAGCTGAACAGGCGGTTCCAGCGGACGCAGTACCTCGCCCTGCCCGAGAGAGCCGAGCTGGCCGCGAGCCTCGGACTGACGCAGACGCAGGTTAGCATTTATTCTTCTGGTTTTTCCTTTCTTTTATCCCCCCCCCCCACCCCCCCCGATGCAGCGAAATTCGTTGAAAACGTGTGACTTGTATACACGCGCGTGCTGCTGTAAGACTGTTCCCCGGCGTATCGGTCCGATCGTCGCGCGACAACGCCTCCTTCCAACTAAAAACAACAACAGCAGTGTGTCGAGAAGCGAGTTTGGGCGCAACACCGTGAAATCGCAATCATCGGCACTAATCTCAATTATATACACGTGACGGAGGGAGGAGTGAAAAAAGCGGGCGAGAGGTATCGCGTTGCGCGGAGATCCGTGCGCAGCTACGAGCGAGGGGTGGCGGTCCGGCGCGGAAACCAGATCCAGCCCCGCATCTGTCGGGCATCATCGGGGCGAGTGGCCGGCTCGTGTAAACCAGCGCGGGAGTCCGGCGATTCGCCACGCCCGGGACGCGTGTGCGCGCGCTATAACGAGACGCTCATAAATTCATGCATCTCCCTCTCGTGGTGGTGCTGGTCATCCCCAGAAAGGTTTCCGGTTCGCGATTTATGGGAGAAAAGTCGCCCGGCAATTATCGCGCCGGACCGCTAATTGGGGGGACGTCTCGCGTGCGTGTTCCCCCCCCCCCTTCCCCCCGTCCTAGTGGTCGTTGTTCATGTATATACGTGTACGAGTTGCACGACGAGTGACTCGGGGAGCAGGAAATTCGCGCAAATTGTCAGGAATTCTTCTTTCATCGTCAGCCCTCCTCCTCTCTACGTCTCTTGAGCTGGCGCTTCCTCTTTTGGGCCGCTTGATTTGATTTTCTGAGGAATGCCGGGGCTCTCGTGATGCATTACGTGCACGAGACCAAGCGATTCACGTGATGTAGGTACATGATACGACAACATCATGGCGCGGAAGTTGTTTATTGGCGTGACTTTTCGTATCGTCGATTGGACAAATTTGTCCATTGCCGTATAGTCGAGCTGAGAAAATTTCAGCAGCCGAAACTCTTTGCTTCGGAAGAAAAAGTATATTATACGTAGGTACACTTTAGTTTTTAGTTTAAGAATATACCTACGTGTACGTGAAAAATGCTAATACATCACTGCATTATGATTTACGTAGAGGAGGAGGAGGAGGAGGAGGGAGGTGCAAGTTGTATAGGTTTAACATTCGAGGGATGTAAATTAATGTTAAGCATCGTCACGGTACGATTGAGGAACGAATTATCCATTATTTATGCCGCGAGCTTGGAAGAGAGAAAAAACAACTCCCCGAGTCTCAGCTCGCGAGCCTGATGTAAATACAACGATACAAATTAGTAACGTCGGCGGCGGAGTCGAATATGTTATTCATATACCTTATCGCCGATCTCTCAACAATTTTTCATGCCTCGAACGCATCTCGCATTCTACTGACATACCGTGCCATAATACTCGCAATTAATCAACAGCGTGGAGCAACAAAAAAAAAACAAAACAAAAAACAAATAAAGATTCGAGTGCTGGCAGGTTTTCTTTCTTTCATGCTCCTCCAAAAATATGGAACGGAAGCCCATATACTGATCTGCTGGAGAAAAAGCGAGAAAAGCCTCGCTTGCGGTTCTCTACTAGCATGGGGCGTGAAAAAAGTTTTAACCAGCGATAGGGGCGATGTTACATGTTGCCGGACCGGGTAGTTTCATTGGTCCGAGTAGCCTCGACAACAACGTAATTGATGTACGAGTGCAAGAGGGGGGGGGGGGGGGGACAACTGCCCACAAAATTCGAGAGTTTAAACTGGTGGTGTATGTTAATTTTGCACTGGACTCTGGCACGCATTTGATAACCTCGGGGATGTACAGGCGTGACCAAGGGTTTGAACGATTACAAGTGAATGTACTGTCGAACGCTCGAAAGTCGAGTCTAGAAATTTATGAGGTCAATAAATTTTAATTTCCTTTACAATGTAGACTCAGTGATATACACGCTAAAGAATCTCACTGGGTTGTTCAGTTTAAATAGGCTCATAAATAGTTAATGGATGTAAAGTTCTTTGAAAAATCATGAAATACAGGTAAACGAAGACTGACTCACCTTCCAGGCTCGACAATTAATGTCCTGTAGGTAGCTATCGAAATCAGATTGGTCAGGAAAATCTATGTTAATCCGTGGCACATCCGTCATTATCAACCTGAAAAAAGATATGGTAAAATTTATTAAAAAAAATTATAGCTATACTTTTTTCGTTGCTACTTATTTTAAATAAACTTAACGTATTCGATTGAGCATCCATGCAAATAGCCTTAACCAGACTAATTTAAGCTATAGAATTGTCAAAAAATTTTGTCCGTATCGAAAGTTCGAGTTGATTTGAGTTTAATTATCAAATTTAATTATTTCATGCACGGCCAAGTGAAATATGGGATATTTATTTGTGTTCAAACTTTCATTAGAAAAAATAAATTTTGAAATTTTAATATTATATTGAAAATAAAATTAATCTTTACAAAAGGATCTGTATAGAAAACAAAACATCACTTTTGGATGCTTAGTGATATTTCAGTCAAATTTTGTAATCATACTTTTATAATTAGCACTTAAAAAGCTCTTCAATACGAAATTCCAACTAATACGACGCATTTTCGGAAGTACAATCGGAGTTCACTTAAAAAGAGAAACAATTTTGTCAACATAATGATACATGCATAAGAAAAAGAATTTGGATTGACAGGAGGAGAACGGAGCCCCGTCCCTCAAGGCTGGCCTTACGCTACCTCGCCCCGTAGGCTTTTCCGTACACTCTACAGCTCATACGTGTGGTCACTTTTATATCATATACCGACGTTATTCACCTATCACAGTGTACCGGCCTATTGTGCGTGCATACTGTGCTGCACCTTTCCCTTTCTTACTTTTTTATGCCTTGACGAGGCACTCCTCTACGGAGAATATTATATGTATATATTATATTACGTTATATTGTACGCCAAGGCCTGGTGCACTTCGCAGCTGTAGGGCTCCTTACTTTTTTTTCTACTCTGGCTCCTTTCCAACACCACCACGGAACACGCGTCCCAGTAGGCTGCATGTACAACCAAGTATTCGCAGAGACACTCGCTCCTTCTTTTCCTCATTGTTTGAAGTGATACCGTACAGAGATTTTCTCCATAGGCCAATGAGCTTATAATAGATATGATGACGCATTGCTCTGCTTCTCTTTGCATCTCGGTTCGTCAAAGTTAATTTAATCTTCACGTAATTGAAGGATTTTAATAAATTGCGATGTTATCACATTTATATTAGATGAAGTAACCCCCTACTCTCACTCCCTCTGAAGATAAGGGGAAAAAATAAGTATATAGTTGCAACACAAAGCCTGCTCAATTTAGAATGAGACCTGAATGTTCATCGTGCAAACGCAATAATTCATTAGTGTCGTGCTGATTCCCTTTTTCCCGGGTTAATAAATTTTTAATGAATAATTTTGTTTAAAAATTTCATCGTTTCCCGTACAGAGGGGACAATCTCGAGCGTAAGATGTATAATACTCGTGCGTAACATTTATAACGCGATACATCAAGTGGTATCCTGGAATCAGCAGAGCTAGGGTGAATCATTTCTCACGGCTAATTGAAAATGAATCCGGTAAATTATTTATAGGGCAAGGATTAATGCTTTCCTCCGTACGGCCCGTCGCTGAAATAAAAAACGAAATTGAAAAGTACGGAGAGCGCTAAAAACGCCCCCATAAATAATCCGAAAAGTACACGTGGGCTCCATCAGCTCGAGGGAGTAATACACGCGGGCCGGCATCAACAATAACAACTCGAGGGCGAACGATTTCTCGAGCGGCCGCGTCACAATACGCCCGGGAAAGAAAAGCCGTTGTACTCGGGCTCCGCGCGGCAGTAGAGCGGGTCTCGGCTATCGAAAACACGATCGGTAGACCTACACGCTACCGCCGCCGCGATAAACGCGAGATCGCGCGCGCGCCATCGTCCGCCCTTCACCGCCGGCGCTCGTTCTTTTGCTCTCAGCTCGCCGTTTAACAGCCCTGGCCCAGCACTGGGTCAGCGGCGGCGGCGAGCGACCGACAGCGGAAGGAGGAACAATGCACCCGGAGTCGTCGCTCGCGCGCCCGGGCATGGGCTTTCGAAGAGGCCGGCGATCTTATCGGCGAGAGCGCTTTGTCTGGCCTTTTGACGAGCTGATCGGCCTTCGGGACGTTTTTGGCGGCGAGCGTTTTTTCGTCAGCCCGCCCCGGCCGAGGGTCGACGCCGAGAGCGCGGAGAACGATGTATATTTGAATGTATTATCGACGCGTCGACCGATGGGAAAGAAGGGCCGCCGTGAACAAAAACACGCGCACAATAGTTCATAACTTTTCGAGCGCGAAAAATATATATCGGTGCTGGCGCGCTGCGGGCGACGGTAAAACTTGGCGCTCACCGGGTAAAATTTGCCTGCCCGCAAAACGACGAGGGTGCGGCTCGGTTAAAAATTCACCGTCGAGCGTAATTTGAAATAAAGAGACAGCTTCACCGGCGAGTGTCGTGGGTAGTCTCCCCCTGGTGCACGCGCAACTTTAAAGCCGCAAAAATCGACCCTCGCTTCCGAGTTTTTCTGCGCTGCTCTCTTTCGCGCAATTTTTTTCACGGAAAAGCTCCCGATGGAAACCCTTTTTATTCCCGAGTCGCGTGAGCGAAATAAATGCTCGAAAAGAAGCCGCCTGCACCGCTATTACAACATTGGCGCAATGTTCGAGCTGACTTTTGAGATGAATCCTGCGGTGAGGTGCGAGAACTCTACTTTTTTCGAAAATCCGATGCGCGATTCACCTCGACGATTCAGCCTCCGATGAACATCATCCCATTTCCCTTGATCTTGCGGGGGTTCATTCACCCGATGGGATCCACGGTGTTTCTTTCGCGATCAAAGTTCTCTGTGATAAGATCATGAATAATCGCCTCCTATAAATCGATACATTAATTTCCGAACGCCCGCCGTTTACTTTTGTGCATATATTATACCCCGTATATACATGTATACACGCCAACGCGTCGAAGGCGGCTGGCTGCCATCGATTCTCGGAGCCATCACCCGGCCGAAAGCGAGCATCGATATCGGTCAAGGTGACACAT